>JABWIB010007600.1:4940-15817 GCA_016617825.1 Platyplectrum ornatum
TGATCAATCGGAAAAAGAAATTAAAAACCTGCCAAGCTCCGTCCCCAATGGTCTGGCGTCTCCTTCTTGTATGGATAGACGCTGTATATGCATGACGCCGTCACGCATATAGAGCGTCGTCTCGGAGCTGGGCACCCGCAATGACAGCTGGAATGTGAGTATGTTTTTATTTCTTTTTTATTCTTTTTTTATAGGTTTCTGGGATTTTAATGGCCACCATGAGAATGACGTCGTTCTCATGGATGGCCCGCAGAAGGGGCAATTTTCTCTAGGGAAAATCACCCTGTTTGTCGGTGCCGCTTTAGTCATTAATGCTTAAAGATCTGAATGTCCCTGATTACATCTTGTCCCACCCCCGCCCCCCTCCCTTCCAACCTCCATAAACCTCAATGACTTCTGGACCTAAATCATATCAACAGGGAGGTAGCATTGGTGAGCTTTACATTCTAAAAATATCAAAGAATAAATTACTAATCACACTGATATTTTTTAGTATCTCTAAGTGCCGCTAGCTCCTTAGCACAGCTTTATATGGTTAAAAAAAAAAGAAAAAAAAAAGGATTAATGAGAAGCTGCTCATGTACATAGTTTGTGCTTGTCTCTTCTCTATACTAGCACCTTAAAGGTATCATTAAGTCCTTTTTCTATTTTACCTTTCTTTGTATACTTTCTTCTAACCTTTCCAAGGTAGAAATATGGACAATGTCTCATACAGTAAGTAGAGGGAACAAAATCTAAACAAAACTATTNTTATTTATTTATTAACAGGTTTTTATATAACACCATCATATTATGTAGCAATTTACACTATATAGGAGAGATACATAGGGGCAAGTCCATAGACTAGGGACAATTTAGTCAGCAGCCAATTAAAATACCAGTATGTTTTTGTGGTGTGGGAGGAAACCGGAGTACCTAGAGGAAACCCATCCAGACACCAGGAGAACATACAAACTCCACACAGATAAGGTCTTGTCCAAAAATTGAGTGAGTGACTTGTCTTTGCAGAATGAGTGGGTTTAAGTATTACAATATAACGTAGAGGCACAGATTCTTACGTCCAATCAATCTAGACTTCTGTTCTATCACCATTTAAAATGAAATATGTTGGGTCCTGCCGTTGGAAGTCTAGGGAAGCAATATATGGTGTCTCAATATGTGGTATGGGAAATGATGCTTGGAATAACATGTCGTGGTTCTACACAGTGGAAATGGTCCAGAATTAGATTGATATTATAATGTATGTGTTCACTAACAAGCCCAATCCTGAAATGAAATTTAGCATAAACAGTAGTGTTAGTCATTTTCATTAATGGCTAAACGTTTTGTACATTCACCTTGTCAATTAACAGAGAGTATTGCCCGATCTATGGCCTGTGTCCTGTTTATGCTTTTATGTAACTGGTAGTATTGACCCTGCATGGCTGATGACTTTTTTCTGACCCATTGCGATATGACTGAGCTAAATCATCTTGGAAAGACTGGCAATACATTGTCTCTAACCCTTCCTTTGTTACACTAGCTGTTNTGCTCTATTCATGAGTCATAATTCCTCTCTGCCACAGAATCTTTCTTCCTAACCCACCTGCCCATTTATGTTTCTTTCCGTCTATCCCTATTCTCCCTATTTACTGATTATTTACTCTATAAGCATTACAAATTTTACCAGCAAGTCAAATATCACTAAATTAGAATTGTTTTATAGAATTGTGTATATTTGTGTGTATTTATAACTGTGTATTGGTGTTGTTGTATGTGTTTTTGTGTGTGTGTGTGTGTTTGTGTATATGTGTGTGTGTTTGTGTGTGTATATTTGTGTGTGTGTATGTGGGGTGGTGTGGTGTTGGTGTGGTTGTATGTGTATTTGTGTGTGTATTTGTGTGTGTGTGTGTGGAGGGGGGGAGTATATTATCTTTCATTATTTTATAGCCTCTCAAATCTTGCTGCCTCACGCTGTCTCACTCTAAGCATTGGGCACCCTGAAGCTCAGCAGGCAACACAGGGGTTAATAATAGCCATATTCCCGAATTAGAGTGGTTTTTTGCTGCTCACCTGCAATGAATCTAATGAACACATAAAGAAACCACTAAATAAAGAATAGAAGCCTAGGATAACCTACTAAGAAATACAAACAAGCAAACNAAATGCCACCTAATAAAGGCTGCAGTTGCCAGGCTACTGACAGTGTGTATGGAAGTGCTGTGCGTGACACAATACTCATGCGTTTCCTTGCATCCTTTAGGAAGGCTGCATTATCCTGCCAGCAGACAGGGTCCCTCCATCTCTCTAGTGAACTGAGTTTTTGCTAGAGAGAACGNAGGATACAGCAGTCTTCTAGACGCAGCAGAGATCTGGGATGGACATGGAAATCCTTAAGTGGTTCACAAAATATGATACATATGCTAAGGTAGGGGAATCTTCTTCCAGATGTTTAGCACTGCACAGTATATGTCCTTGTAGGGGGCAGGAGTTGGGCTCCTTTATAGGCTGCTGCCCGTTCACGACATCAATTTAGTTTTAAAATTACCTTCTATAAATGACGAGCGCTCCATCTATTGCTGAAGGAGCTGGTTACATGTCATNATGGTTATTCCTGCTTTCTTCCATCTCCGTGGAAACTGCAATAATCTTTGATATCAGATGCCGTAGACGGCAAATGTATGAATACTAACTATCCTGGATAGGCTGCGAGGCTTGCTTGTTATTCCTGTGTGTTATACTGCATGTGATCTAAAGACAGATGCAGTCACTGACTGAGAATAGGCGACTACCAGGATTCTGATGCCAAAAAGTCTGATTTATTTATTTGCATTGTATTTTAAAATATAATTGCCCATCCCTCTGCTGCCATTTTGTTCAGTGTGATCTGACGAATGGTGTTCCCAGTTACTTGCAATACGCATGTTGATTAGACTGGAGGCTGAAACGTCTGAGAGGAGTCAGCAGGATATTTTTAATCCATTTTGCTGACAACTGAGGCAGCAGAAGCAGCAGCCNGTGTCTTGTATGTGTGTCTCCTAACAATACTTAGAATGGATCAGCTGCAGTAATGAAAGACGTTTCTTCCCCTAGTTTCTCTTCCTGCCATGTGTATGCTGTGTGTTTCTATATATTNCGTGTTTCCTTTTTCTGTAGAGGAGTCGTCACTGGCTCCTAGTTTTATGAAAATAAATGACACCAAGGTGACTAGGGGATCAGACTATAGCAAACACAGNGTAAATATAATGAAAGCGGCACAGAGGATTTCAGATCACAAAATGAAAGTGTAAGTGTCGGCANGTTTGCAAAAAGACTAGGCCAATACAAAAGTATAGGTGAGAATAGATGTGTCCTGAACTAGGTATATAGGGGGGTAATCAATGCAGCACGTAGATGCAAAGTGTTCAGATTCCCATCTGTAATGATAGAAAGCTCGAAAGTGTGTAAAACTTAAGGTGAAATAGAAAATGACTAAATGTACACTATAGAATGTGCTAGCGAAATGTTTGCTACTCCTGCCCCGTTTGTCCTGTTGGCCAACAGCGCATCTATAGATGATAATAATAATAACCACACAAAGCAATGATATTAGGCTCTTGTTCCAGCGGTCACTAATACTTCAATGTCTCTTACTACGTGGAATCAAACTATTATCTTGTGAAATCTTANTTCCTGCTAACCACTACTTGTGTATAGTTGTATATAATGAATTTTATTGTTGTGTTTAAGGTTTAAATTAATTGCTTAATTGGTAAGATCGTAGTTTCCATTTCTCCCATCATGTCTGGGGAACCTCACAGATTTTGGCAGTATTCCCGGTATCTTGNAGGAGTCTGTAACTCAACTGGGACACAGTAATTTTAATGTAAACCACTACTTCAGCCCNATTAGTACTGTGAATGAATGGGGTTTGATGACGTCATGCCCGCCCATTCGTATGGGGTTTGCCTATATTTTCCCCACCCCTCTTGCAGCTGACTCTTGGTTTCTCCTGGGTTAAATGTGTAAACAGGATGCAGACACATTATGGCAGCATTCGTTATCATGCTAGAAGTGGCTACATGTCCCCAGTGGTCCTGTTGAACTTGCTTGAGATTATAAAAACAAACCATCAGTCCAATCAGCTCAGCAGTACTACACATCAGTAGAGGCCATTTTTATTGTTCCCATAATATATGCAATATATACAAGCAGTGACTATGACAAAAAGTAGTCGTTATGCTAGGCTAAATATTCCCCAATAACTGACACAGGCGACTGTTCTATTATATATGACTGTTCCAAATTCGCACCACCCTTGCCTCACAGAACACCAAATGCTATAGAGGAAATGGACGATATACCAAATCATGCTATATCTTTTACAATACATGTACATACAGTGTGTTCAGGACATTGCAGAAGACATGCCCCCACTAATAACTCATATCACCTCACAGCTCCCACGAATATGCCACAGTTCACATGAGTATGCCAGAAGCAATGCACCATTTCNGGCCACACACTGTAATGACACAGAACAACATTTGTAACATGGTTCTCTTGTTCTGATACCAATATATAAGCCAATATATGGAAAAGAACTACATTGCCTCTCAATTCTTGCTGCCTAAAGTTGACTCACTCTAAATATTAGGAATCTCATTAGTTCAAATGTTTAAATTAGGCACTATAATGTATATTTAAAATGTGTATATTTTTTTTCCTTTCAGTTAAATATGTTCAAATTAAGCACTGTACTATACATCTAAAATGTGTACTGGTTCTCTCCATCCTGGGAAGTCATAGCGAGGAGATGGGCCTGGGGCATGTGTGCAGTGCATGGAAGACTCTGCACATGTGCAGAACAGTGCGCGGCCCAATGGGTATGAGCCATTAGTGTCAGTTTTTAATACATTGGTCCGGATCCAGGTGCCTGTACGTCCTGTGAGAAGAATTCTGTGCTATCAAAAAATCTGTGCATGTAAGGATAGTGCCCTCCCCTCGTGCACATAGCCCTTACTAACCCAGGATTCAACCTTAACTTTTCCACAAACCACCCATGCAAAATAGAGGATTGTGTATAAGTGCTTAGCCAAGCTCTCAATGTACTATTGAAATGCCTCCCCTTGTTCACTTTGAGGAGGTGCTGTGCGAAGACCGGCCGCCAGGTGCGTTCCCATGTGTAACTGCCACGTTCATGCATGAGCGTTACACCTGCACAGAGTATTTAAGCATTCCACTTGAATAACTAGCCAGTTGCCCAGATCATTGACAAGAGTTACCAATCATTGACAAGAGTTCTACAAGTGCAAAGTGAGCTGCTGCCACGCATTCTTGCCGCATTTTATGTAATAAATGCAGTCCTTTTTCTGTATTCTAGAAGAAGATGTCTCAAGTAAAGCAAGTAGGTCTACTGGCTGCTGGGTGTCAGCCATGGAACAAAGATGTATGTGCTGCTAGTGGAGACCGGTTTGCATACTGTGCCACATTAGCTATATACGTGTACCAGGTAAGTTTCGCTGTCTTAAACTAATGGTCATTATAGTTAACTAGTCGATGTTACATGAAGAACGTACCATATATTAATCAAATAAACACAACAAAGAAGACAACTAAGTAAATATAATATAAATACTAAATAATATATAATATATACATAATATATTTTAGAATATATAATATAATATAATATACTAAATAAATAAATATAAATCAGTATATACAATTGTGCACCAATAAGCTGTGCATATGCACATCAGTTGTCGACAGCCTTTTTCTATTGACATATCACAAAACAAGGTAGTAGAGTTTAAAAATAAANTTCTTAAATCTTTTTGAAGTATCTTTTTAGATTTTTATTGTATTTTCCTATTTTTAATTATTAATTACTTGTAAGCTTCATGTAAAACAATTGCTGATATCAAGCTTAAAACAGTTTCTGATATAATTTAAACAGTGTGAAATNTAAATATGAATACATTTTGACAGTTTGGCCAGTATCAATAAGCATAAAGACACAAATATTGACAAACATAAAGCCAACNGGAATTGTACGTAATTATTTTAGCAATTTACATCTGGAGCCTTTTGAAATCACAATATGTGACCAAGAGACAGAGTAACATTTATATNTAGACACATTTCTATGTGTCTATATAATATTAAAAATAACTGTTTTCTTTTATAATGTAGTAAATCATGGCTGTAACTGGTTACAAATGTGTTTTCACAAAGTAAAATAGCATGCTCTGGGGATAGACATACAAAGGGGTTTGCATTATATCTGCCTGTTTATATGTTTATCTGTTTTTTTTCAAGCTGGACCACAGATATAATGAATTTAAGCTTCGTGCAATCATGTCAGAGCACAAAAAGACAATCACTGCCATCTCTTGGTGCCCTCACAATCCTGACATGTTTGCAAGTGCCAGTGCAGACAACTTAGTGATCATCTGGAATGTGGCTGAGCAGAAAGTGGTCGCCAGACTCGATAGTACAAAAGGTAAAATGTTTTTATATGGAGGGTTTTATTTCCATGTAAACTCAACTTTTTATGTATTGAAAATAACTTACTAACATCCTTGTAAATGTGGTTTTGCTATGTTGGATGGATTCCTACTAGGAGGTAAATTCCATTTGTTGGAAAGAGTATTAGTGGTGATTCCTAGATCAAGGCAAACGAAAATAGAACACAGTGTCCATAGTTTTTTTGTCCATAGTTTCATAAGACCATGGAGCTACTTTTAAAATCTTGCAGTGATCTTGTTGAAGAAACTGCTTGCCAAAGCATTGGCAAGTACAGATAAAGCATACACTAGGATTGTCCTCCTGAAATAGTAACCCTATTGGGGGGTTATATATTATATAAGAATAAAGAGATCTAAGCTATTTTCTTCTTCAACGTCACAACCTTCTAATCATTTAGACTGCTAGGAACTATGGGGCTAAGAGAAGATTACCCAGTTGCAGGAGAAATCTTCAGAGTTCTGGATTTACTTAATTTCAGACAGAAAGGTGATGTCTTAAACACGCAGAAAACAGTTGTTATATTTCTGCTCTCTCCATTAAAAATAAACCTATTACTAGTATTATAAGACTGTAATGCAGTTTACACATAATCCCTCAGTTGGAAAGATCCAGTGTGGGACATCTNAACATTTGGGAAGAATTCATTACATGTAAAGAAATGCTAGGGAAGGTTACCAGCATTTACACAGCAATCAACATTAAAATGGCTCTAGGTATAAACACAAATAATGGTACTCTTTCCTTAATGTTTGTGTGATATTCTTATTGCTCATGTCTAGGTATGCCTGCCTCTCTGAGTTGGTGCTGGAACTCCGGGGACGCAGTGGCTTTTGTATCACACAGAGGTCCCCTTTACATCTGGACTATTTCCGGGCCCGATAGTGGTGTGGCGGTTCACAAGGAAGCGCACAGTTTTCTCTCAGATATTTGCCTATTTCGGTGGCATCCAAGAAAGAAAGGAAAAGTTGTGTTTGGACACACAGACGGAAGCCTTTCCATTTTTCAGCCAGGTAAATAGGTAATTGTAATANATAATAACACATTGCTACACCAAAATGAAATAATCATAGAGTTGTCAGTATATTTAATACTTCTTATCTGGCAATGATCAAATAATGCACTAGCTTTGAAGTATTGTGTAGCACTCGACACTCCAGTCTTTTACAGTCATAAGCACTCATTTTCTCTTTTACCCTCTCACAATTACATTACGTTACATGGATTAGTGTGATTTTCTTTTTATTATCTACAGAATTATCTACAGAATTCTGTATCTTGTTAACATTTATATTTTGGTATATTTACATAAATTGATATCTGCTTTTAAATGCATATTCATAAAATAAAGCATCAATATTCAGCTAAATGAACGGGAGTGAAAACATACTAAACGTGGGTAGAATACTTAGCCCTCTTCTGAGACACCTTCTGTGACATGAAACTGTCATAGTCTTTCAGTAGAGGACGATACTTTTGAACTGGCTATAAGTGATCATTTCAGAATATTCATAGATTATATTTTATATGGCTTCCCAACTTTACAAGGACTCTTTCACCAAAGCAAACAGGGCTGTGAAGAACTTCCCAGAGATAGGGCCACTCTATGGAGTCAAATGTCTTGGTTGCACCAAAGACCACAGCGCCCTCCACCTCCAGATCCACTAATGTAAACACGTGTATAGACGGTATAAATTGGTAGCAGTACCTGGCATGAATCCTGTCTGAGCTACCGACAGATGATTAGTCCAGTCATTCTGAACTCTGAGCCACTCCAATCTATCCTCTACCTTATGAGAGGAGAGGTTTAGGGTTTCCAATTCCCTCCAGCACTGCTCCAGCTCCCGATCATTTTATTTACTGTCTTTGTTAATGTGTGCCACCCTTTGATGAGTGGAAGTCCCCTACAACTTAGCTTTTAAAGCACCCCACAGTGCTTTAACAGTGGATGTGGCAGTAAAGGGATTGTCATGGAAGAACACATCCCACCAAGTCTTATAGTGTGATCATCAGAGGTGAGTGGTCAACCCCATAGAGAGGTAGCAAGCCCCTGCCACTAAAGGCATCAAATTTGTGGGCAACAGGGCCAGGTCTATATGGGAGCAAGATTGCTAAGAGACAGGAGGACCTTTGCTTTCGGAACAGAGTTTCTCAGATGTCAGTAAAGCCCATCCTATCCACCAGCCCAGGGAATGGATTAGTGACATGCAAAGAGCCTGCCTCCCAATATACTTCANAATAATTACCGCTTGTAACCCTGGAGACCTTTTATCTCTAAAATTGTGTCTGACCTTTTTTTAAATATATCAACTGAATCTGCCATCTGCTTTCACGATCAGNAAATTCCACATCTTGACTCTACTCAGCTAAGCAATTTAGGGACTAAGCCAAAGCCCTGTGCCCCAGCTGCATTGGCAAAACAAAGGTAATGAGGATATGAAAGAGTGAATATGAACAAGGTTCTATATGATTCATGTTTGANAAAATATGATTGTAAACAGGACTCGAAGTGAGGATATAAGGTGGCATTATGGCACTAAGCCCTGGCCCCTTGTATAAGCCCCCCCTCCAGGCCCACAATTTTTGTACTGAAAGTTCACTCTCCAGTCTTGTGGGGGAGNGGCTTAGCGGGAGATTATACCGGCCCATTTCAAGCCCTGATTGTAAACTTTTTAAAGATTTTTAAGGAATTTTTTGTAAATTGTCTCCAGTGTAGACTATCATTTTTTTTCAGGTTGCAAAAGTCAAAAACATGTCCTGAGACCTGAGTCCCTGGAAGGAACAGACGAGGAGGATCCAGTGACTGCACTAGAGTGGGACCCACTTTCCACAGATTACCTTCTTGTTGCTAATTTACATAACGGGATCCGAATGGTNGACTCTGAGTCATTATCCTGCATCACAACATTCAGTTTTCCTAGTGCAGCAGCATCTGTCCAGTGCTTGGCCTGGGTTCCTACAGCCCCAGGCATGTTTATAACAGGAGGTATGGCATCATGAAGCGGTTTTGGGGAGTGGGTTCTTTGTTATGATGGGTGTTACTGCAGGTCTATCAACANTTGACCACTGTTATAGTTGAACTTTTTCAGTTGACTGATTTACCATTCGACATCCTTGGTAATGGATATAGTACTACCNGTCTCTGTTTATAAATTATATTTACCTGCAGCTATCTAGTCTGTTCTATAGACTATATGGGAATTTGGGGATGTAGTGTTTCTGGTGTGTATTAAATTCCTCTGTATAACAAAGAACTGCATTAAAAGACACCTTTACTTGTACTGGTTACTTTACATTGTTGTTGCAGGGTATCCATGCCTCTCCTCGTTCTCTTAATCTCTCCCCCCTCCATCTATGCCTTCAATTTATCTTCTTTACATCCAAAACTAACTCAATTAGACAATCTATCCCTCCCATCCGCCACCTCGCACAACCTCCTGTTATCTACTACAACTTGTCCCCATGTCCTCTCCCTGTCTATCTCCACTGTTATTATATTATACTTTACCCAACCCTTTATGTTATATATTACTCTATACCCCAATGCTATGTATGTATTATATGTATGTTATTGTTTGCTATTACTCTGTAGCCCCATGATATGTATATATTGTATTCCATAACCCTATTACTAATAATAATAATAGTAATAGTAATAATAAGGTAGAAGTTCAGTCATCAGTCTCATATTCTCAGATTCTCAGGTTGGTGTATTGCGAGTCTGGAACGTCTCCAAGACGACCCCTATTGATAACTTTAAATTGAAGAAGACTGGCTTCCATGCATTACATGTGCTCAACTCTCCACCCAAGAAAAAAAGTGAGTATAAATCAAAATGTAAAATGTCTATTTTGGGCATTTAAATGGCTTTAAGGATTTTTNCAGCATTTAATTATTAACACAGAAATTAAGACAATGAAATAGTAAACAAAAGCATTGAGATAGATAAGTGAAGAGTCCAATTATTGCCTTATTAGGCTCACACACAAGGGAAGGACATTGGTTTGCAGAAGAGAAGAAAATAGGATGAGTTAGTAGGTACTGGAATTAACAAGACCAGAGATGGCAAAACTGAATTCTCATTATCCAATGGTAAATGGTTTCCAGGTTCATTTTTAAATGGCCACAGACAGAAGTAATTAAACCAGATCCAGATCTCCAATAANTTGGCCATACACTAGAAAGCTTATATATACGGCATTATTTACTTATAATTTGAACAATTTTTCCCTTATTAAAACTGTCAATTATTGGCAGTGCACNGTCCCCACACACTAAGCAATTATTGTCTGTACAAGTGAAGGGAGCTATACAAATACTAGCAAAATCATTCAGGATTATCTGAAATGCCCATATACACACCTATATTGGATGTCTCAAAAGATAATCAT
>JABWIB010007600.1:16532-30314 GCA_016617825.1 Platyplectrum ornatum
TGCCCTCACTTTTCTTGTTTCTTCCCCTTCTCTCCTCTTGCAGTTTTCTGTATATTNTGTTCAGTGTATGTTTATTTTTGTGTGGAATTGTGTTTATGCCTATTACTTCTGGATTTCCATAGGATTAACTACTCACAGGTCTAAATTAGCACCTCTATACATTCCTATGGATGCAGGCTTGTACAATAGTGCTTGTAGCACGTACAGAGGTGCTTATTCAGACCTGAATACAGCATATTAAAATGATGGTCTACAGAGCTAAAATCTGACATTGCTAAAATCTATTCACTTTCAAAATAATCTATATTTTAATATAGTTAAAAGCAATTTCTTTATATTTAACTGCCTTCATCTTGAGATAGACATAGTTACATATTGATGACTTACTGACAAATAAATAGCATGTTATTTTTTGTTGCTCTAATGAGCATTTTTAGCACAATCACCTACAAAAAACCACTACATATCATCAACAAGCGAGGCTGTACCCCCTCCAACACTGACACAGAACCAAGCCTTTTCACTGCCCCCTGGCCATGCGGTCTGTTGCTTCATGGATGGTGGAGTGGGACTTTACGATATGGGTGCCAAGAAGTGGGATTTCCTAAGAGACTTGGTAGGTATCTTTTTAATCATTGCAGTAATTTATATTTAATTGGAAATGAAAAAAAATAAGAATTTTAATATAATGAAAATTTATATTAAAAGACCTCAAAACAAGTACTATATTTTAAGAATACTAATGTATTAGTANTCATACATTCACGAGGGGACCTTTTTTTAAAAACTGTATCAGTAAATAAAAAATAGCAGCTCATGGAGCTAGAGTCATTTTCTTTGTTATAANATTTACATTAAATTTCCTGGAGCTGAACCTGGTGCATATGCCTGGGAAACATGCGGAAGCACAAGGAAACATTTCTCTGACCGATGCACAGACTGGAAGCGAATGCAGAAAGATGGGCGCTCTGGTGCCTGTCCGTCCCCCTGCGCATCTGATTGACTCTGTGCTATAATTAAAAATGGAAGTTTTACTGATTTAAGTAGACAAAGTAGGAGGGGGTGCTTCCTGCGCTTCCTCCATACACTTTCCAGGCAAATTGGAAAGTAACTTTTTTTTTAACGTGTGTTTTGTCTTATTTCCAGTAAGAAAAATTCTGGTGTCGCGGCAATATACCTCTACTGTAAATAAACTATAAAAATATGTTTATTGGGTTATGAATGCTGCAAAATCAAGCATTGAAAAATCCCATTTAAGTGGTAGGAAAGAGCATCTGTAGAAGCCCCAACCGCTGCTCATATGGTTCCNACGGCAGGCAAAAGGCTGCCCTATTTCCCTGTGTCCTATCCAGATAGACAGATGCGATTTCACCTCTGGATCCAGTCCCCTACCATCTATTAGCCTGTGTGTGGAAGTNTTTCCTATTCTTTATAGCCAAAACATATAAACTGACAAGAGAGCATCNTTTTCATAAAATGCCATTAAGGAAATTCATAACATAACCATTCTCTTACAGATGATTACACCTTTTACATAGTATTATATGGAGGCTGTAAGAGGATTACTTTCGGTAACATTTTATCTTAATTGCTCAGGGTCACATTGAAACCATCTTTGACTGCAAATTTAAACCAGATGATCCTAATTTATTAGCTACCGCGTCATTTGATGGTACAATAAAGGTCTGGGATATTAACACATTAACAGCTGTCTACACATCTCCTGGAAATGAAGGCGTTATTTATTCGCTGTCTTGGGCTCCAGGTAAGTTATCTTAATGATTATTATAATTCTAATTATTTGCGATCATACCTAATCATTCTGATTTTATGACATTTTCACCATACAGGAGACTTAAACTGCATTGCTGGTGCGACATCCCGGAACGGGGGCTTCATATGGGATGTTAAAAAGGGGAAAATGATGAGTAGATTTAATGAGGTAGGTACAGCAATGGTGCCAGTGCCTGGCATACAAGTGGTTCCATATATATATATATATATATATATATATATATATATATATATATATTCAGTATATATATACAGTGGTTGAAGTGAAAATTTTGAAGTTGCGGTATGGAAACACTGAATATAATAAAAGTCAATGGAGATTTGTAGTATTTCAATTACATCAGTGGGAGAAGTGCGGGTATGGCATACCCCTGTATACACCCCCACTTCGAGATATATATATATATATATATATATATATATATATATACAGGGCTCGAAACTACCTGCTGAGTGAATTTAGACCTTGGATACATTTGGTTTGATCCAGACTTGAATGTAATTAAAGAAATCCTGCATTTAGCACAATCCAGGTTTAAATGCAATACCAACACAAATGCAAGTGCAATTAAAAATGAATATGCATTACAATCAATAAAATGCAGAAGTTGTCTTCCCCAGTATAAGTAACATTTACATATCTAATGTGCAATCCCGTGTGGATTGCCCATTAGCAGCTTACTGGACCTACTAGAAGCTGTGTGTGACGCAGATATTTTGCCATAGACTGTGTACTTTCATTAACATTTGGGTCTGTACATTATGTATGTTCCAGTCCAGTCCTTTCTACGAAACATAAAGGCAGGCATTTTCAGCGGTGAGCTGTGTTTGGGTCTGGATCACATTAATGTTCTCAGCTTGTACAGTAACAACAATTAATGCATGTGATTCCTTCTTAAAAAGTGTTTGTTATTTGTTATCTTTCATGTTTGTTATTTCTTCTTTTATTTCGTTTCATAGCATGGNAAAAATGGAATTTTCTGCATCTCTTGGAGTCATAAAGATTCTAAGCGTATTGCCACCTGTAGTGGAGACGGCTTCTGGTACGTTCTGTTCTGTCATTTTATAACACTAACATATATGTCTTACATTCGCAAAATTGTAATGTGACAGGTAAATTATATACATTTAAGTCATTATTTACTGTTGTCTTTAATTGTTTAGTATCATACGAACAGTCGATGGTAAAGTTTTGCACAAGTACAAGCACCCAGCAGCTGTATTCGGATGTGATTGGAGTCAGAACAACAAGTAAGTGATTTACAAAGGTACCATATATTATACAGTGTATGTCATAATGCATTGCATTCAAGGTTGTGTTGGTTATGTAAAGAGTTTTAGTATTCTGCTATATTCTTCAGATACTTGTACACATGCAGTAGTATCATAGGACACTAACATGCAACACAAACACTAAAAGTATACTTTAAAAGTGATGTCATTTTCGGCGTACTAAAAAGGTGAGTAACCTAAAAAATACATTGGTAATCAACTTCAAGGTTTAATTTACTACTTTGTCATCATCACCCTCATCTCAGTTGTTCATGCCATCATTACGCAATAATAACCTATCCCAATTAGAATGCACTGTGATATTCTCTGATTGCCAAGTGTAATCAGAGAATAAAGCTTCATGTTAAACACCATTTTCTGAATGTTTTTGGGATTAGACTTGCTCGCGAGGTTCCGGACTGTTCTAAAATCTCTTTCCAGGTACACGCTGGCGGGCGGCAGCTGAAGTACTATGTTCATTTTTACATGGGCCTCCAAATTGCTTCTTGGTCCTTCCAGTAATAAAACGGACTGTCTGAGGTGCTGATTTGTATATTATAATTCATGTAATCTTCAAATATTCTANTGATGACTGTAATATCTGAGTGTTTTATACTAATGGTGTCATTATATGTGGTGATGTCTTTTAAATCAAACCCGATGATCTCTGACATAAACCTAGGATCAAGTAAGGTTCATAAAATGTAGTGATGTGAAACTTGAGTCCAACACACTTATTGCATATTAGCTTGCTTTGATCTTTTGCCTAAGGGGTATATTTACTAAGCAGTGAGATTGCATTGAGATTGAAAAATAGGGATGTTGCCCATAGCAACCAATCAGATTCAAGTTCTTATTCTCAAGTGTGTAAAATAAAACTGAGAGCTTGAATCTGATCGGATGCTGTGGGCAACATCCCTACTTTCCAATCTCACTGCAATTTCACCACTTAGTAAATTTACAGCTAAGTGTTTTTAGCTTCTTCAGTATAATTAAAGGGGATGATTTTTACTTTTTTCACATAACCTGTATCAGGGCTCGAAGTGGGGATTCTATAGTGCCGGTATGGCACTAAGCCCCACCCCTTACATAAGCCCCACCCCCTCCGGACCCGCAGTTTTTTCAACTAACATTCCCCCCTCCAGTGCTGANGGGGCAGGGCTTAGAAAAGGGGCGTGGTTTCGCGGGAGAAGTGTTGGTATGCCATACCGGCATATACCGGCCCACTTCGAGCCCTGACCTGTATAGTATAGTTGTCTAATAATATGCAGTCTTATGGAAATTCCACAAATGCCCATGTAATAATAATCCCCATTGAAGGTTTTTAATGTTTTTAAACAGTGCTTAAAGATTAGGGAGTGAAATAAGAGATCATTAATTAATTAGAAATATCCTTTTAAAATAATTTACCATGCTTTGTAGTAGATTGACACTCTACCGCCTGTATTTTTGCCTATCGCTCCTTGGCGAATCATTTCTGTGTTCTCATGTTTGACTATGTTCTGCGAATCTGTACTGTGTACTGTTTTTCCTAATAAAGACAGAATTTATACTAACACAGAGGATCAACTGAGCTCACAAAAAAATATTTTAGCAAACAAAAATTNATTTCAGTATTGATACACAATTCACACACAATTGAAGCAATTAAGTATTTTTTTTTTGTAATCTGTTTATTGGAGTCAAACCGGGTACAAAGATAATAAACAAGCTCATTGGGTACAAAAGAACAAAGATGGATACATTAGAAGGGTACACAGTACCCTAGCGAACGAGCAATCAACATAACNAGGAACATGACAAATCTAACCATAGCCCAGATGGGCTGAGAGAAATAGGGGTGGAGAAGTAGAACAGAGGCTAAACAGCACACGTTAATTGCATAGATACCCAAGGGTTCCTCCCACTTCACCACAAGGGTAAAGCGGGGGGACGGAGAACCGGAGAGACAAGTCGGAGGAGGGGGCGAGAGGGGGGGTAGACAAGACAGACAGGAGGGGAAGTGAGGGAGGGGAGGGGGGGGGAGTAGGGTTATTGCCGTCATCCCAGGGCAGCCCACACTGAGTTAACACCTCGGGGAGGCGGTTGAGTAGAAACCACGTGGTGGTTTTAAAAAGGGAAAATATATGGGTTTTCACTGTATCAGGTAATAGAGAAACATAGGGGCACCATTTCTTTAAAAACCGGGGACTCCTTTGTCAAGGTCTGGGATGGCGGCCCGCCGGTCCATATAAATAATACGGAGGAGGTGGCTCCGCAAGCGTCAAGCCGCAGAGGTGAGGGTGACGTCCAGTTTTCTAAGATGACTTTTTGAAGTATTTTTTAATAATAATGTTTATTGATAGTTTTAGGGAATAGGGGTACAGAAATAAAAAAAGAGAATTGCTGGGAGAACATAGAAACCAGGGAATGGCCATCAGGGGCAGAAGTATACTCCTGGCAGGGGAACAAATNCACAGCCAGCGATAAGGAAGGAGAGGAGTATTGGGACACCTTTGTTTCCATAAGGAAATAAAATTTAATCTTAAGCTGGCCATACACTATAAGATAAATTGTTCCAATCTAAGCATTTTTCAAGAGTGGGTAAAACCATGTTGAATTGCAGGGGAGGAAAATTTAATTAATTGCAATCAGTATTACAGGTGAGAGATGATGTTTCCAGCACAAGTGTAATAACAGTGTAACAGTAACGCTGGTCAGTATCTGTGTGCAACATGCAAAAATAAAGTGTTCTCCCTGCATGCANACACTGACATTCATTTTACCTCCCCCCTGCAATTCATCATGGTTTTACCCACTCTTTAAAAATGCTTAGATTGGAACAATTTATCTTATAGTGTATGGCCAGCTTTAGAGACAATCTTATGGATAGATGGTGGATCGGAGCACTTCTGCTTTTGGGCTATTTGTAGCTAGGAGAATATTACCTAAAAGGTAGCGTAGGGAGGCTGGAACTGTGGAGGGAAAGAGGTGCAGTAGGGCAAGGGCTCAACAAAAAACTTATGCTGGGTACACATCAGAAGGATCATATTTCCAATCAACAGATAAATGACCCTCACAGCAGAAATCTGTTAGATGTGTGGTTTGTTAAACCACATGTCCAACTTGAGTAGGTGGGAGGACCTAAGGACAATTTCATCATACACCACTAATGGACTCAAGAACAATATGAAGGGTACCAGTATGAACATGGACATTATATTTAGTACAGGTGTAAAAACCAGCCTTGAACAGTTCAAAGGATGTCTTTTGGTAAGGCAGTTAGTGCTATACAATCTCCTATTTCTTGTGGGTTCAGGTATATTACTACTACTCTACATAATGTCCTTTCTGAAGAGGTCAAGGATTTACCATTGTGGTAGTGAATGATTGTGAATGTGCTGAACGTTTGTGAGGTTATGTGAGATTTCATAATCCATCATAACGCCCAATTTGTTGTCTGACATTCCATCCCAGCACCGCACAATCTTCTCCTGGAGCACATAACTCACCTGGGCAGCCGCTAGACACAGCCTTTAGCCATCAATGATCTACTGAAGATCCATTCTTCTAATCAAATCAAATAAATAGAATTTATATTTACTAGATTGGCTNCTTCCTTGCTTCACATACTACTAGTCCTTTTCTTTTCGAATCAATCAGGTTATTGCAAAACCAAAACATTTTGGTTTGGATTTGCCAAACGCAATGCCAGAACCAAAAGAAGAATTAGAACCAAAACATAGAAGTCAGCATTCATCTCTAACCATTTCCTCAATCACTACACCACGAATAATAAATAATACAAATGTAACAGCAATGTCACAGTCTTTAAACATGACCAGAGTCAGACTTTTACAATATATGAAATCTTCATTCACAATATTACTATGATCATTGTATAGTGTGTGCGCAAAAATCTGACCAGAGTTAGAACCACGATTTAAGAACAAGATTTAATCAGCAATCACACATTGTGTCATTATATATCATTTCAACAGCAGTTTGATTATATTATCTTTTGATTCTGCTCTACAGGGATATGATTGCGACTGGGTGTGAAGACAAAAANGTCAGAGTATATTATTTAGCCACTAGCTCAGACCAGCCGCTCAANGTTTTCACTGGACATACAGCAAAGGTGTTTCATGTACGGTGGTCTCCTCTTAGAGAAGGAATTCTATGCAGTGGCTCTGATGATGGGTAGGTTGTTTAGAGCTATTTTACAATTTTGAATGGTTACTTTAAACTGTAAAATAACTTTATTTAGGAATGGATGTCAATTTAAATGCCATCTGGTAATTATACTCAGAAAATATTATATTCTTTAATGATAGAACTGTGAAAATTAGTTTCACAGTTGTTACATTCTTTTTTCAAGTTACATTATGAAGGAAAAATAAAATCCATGCACGTTAACCTGGAGCTAGAGATCTGTTCCTCAAGCTAGCTGATATCGAATGATATCCCTAAAAATACAAGTTGGATTTTCTAGTTTACAGAGCTTGTGTGCTAGGAGATCCCCCCATTCCCTGTTCACCTAAAGACACAAGGTGAGCAGGAGGAGGAGAAGATTTATATTTTATAGTAGGGGCGGTGAAAGGGGAGGTCGGTAAAGGTAGAATTATGGCAGTGTAAATGTTGACAAGTGACCTGTCAGAGAAAACTGCACTTACGTGTGAATTTATAGACCCACATGTGTATAGTATGAATGCAGACATATCTGCACGTAAGTTCCGTGTACCTGATCAGCATGCTTAGACCCGCCACCCACCTTCTCATACGCATTTCCTAGAGTAAGGAACTGAATTCTGTATGCTAAGAGATCCGTGCGTAGATTACAGTTTAGATGCTCAAAAGACTTGTGTAAATTGTCTAGCGTTCTCAAGTTTGGTTCTGGTTCATTGTTACTAGCATTTTAGGATGTTCAGGTTTGAGATAGAGCAGTGGTTCTCAAACATATCCTCAGGACCTCCTAACANTGCATGTTACAAGTGTTCACATATGTCAGTCAGTAATGACCACACTTCTGCTCCAGCAAGGAGACCTGGAAAACATGCAGAGGGTCCTGAGAATAGGTTTGAGAACCACTGAGATAGAGTATTCTAGAGCTTATAGAGCCTAATCTGAGATTTTACATATTGGTTTTGGTTTCAGAACTGTAAGAATTTGGGACTACACACAAGATGCTTGTATAAATGTTCTTAGCGGTCACTCATCACCAGTCCGAGGATTGATGTGGAATACAGAAATACCCTATCTTCTAATATCTGGGAGCTGGGATTACACCATAAGAGTGTGGGATACAAGGGACGGAACATGTTTGGACACAGTATATGATCATGGGGCAGATGTTTATGGTATGTTAACTGTATACATTTTTTCCAGTATTATTGTTTAGACATTCCTTTAGCAATGTTTGTTATATCAATGTTTCCTCACATTTTTCACAAATTTGAGGCATGTTTAGAAATTCTTTTGCACAATGATTATAAAAATAATATTTTATTAAGATTTATTTTATTTCCCCCCTAATCATCCATTGATTTTACATATCGTTTTAGGTCTTACATGCCATCCCAATAGACCGTTCACAATGGCATCTTGCTCCCGAGATTCTACTGTGAGGCTCTGGTCATTAACCCCATTGATTTCCCCACTTCAAATAAATATTTTGGCAGAACGTCCATGGGAGGAGATTATTGGTAACACAGGTATGTATTTATCTGATGGGTTGTGTGTTTAAGGACAGGGATTTGGCCAGCCGAGAGATAACTTCTGTCGTCATTTTTTGTGGGGATGGATTGGAAATATTAGGTGTAAAGCCTGCAAACACTTACAGATGCATTAATACAACAAGGATTCTAAGAACTGATCCATTATTATTAGAGCAATAAATATATAGATTATTATGTTACAGTATTGTATTCCATTATGGTTTTCAGAGTTACAGAGCCATAACTAGAAACTTTTGTACCCCCTAGCCCTAAACTGGCAACCACATTAAAACATCTTAACTATTATGTTATGTCCTGCCCCCCCAGTTACTGTCCTGCAGACTAAAGAGTTAAGTCTACACACTTTTTTGTAGTAGTGTGCAAGTATTTAAGGACCTGGGCTGTGATCCTCTGTGATTCCAAACTCTACTTTACATGTGTGAAAAAGAACACATNGCCAAGGATCATGAGCATAGCGCCACTACGCTTCTAGATTATCTGAGCATGAGTGGTATTGTAACCAGCTCTGATGTCCTACAATACGACAATAGTATAGCAGTCCCTGAGAACACTTTTATTTCTACAGTGCTGTGGCTTTAGCAAATTTGAAAACTGCAGAGACAATAAGGAATAAAGAAGGGCAAGCTGTAGGGCTCAGTGAGGATAATATTTCACACCTGAAATAAGATAAATCTNATGAACCTGAAGACCCACTGACTACTTGTTATTTAAAAAAGTATTATTCTTCTATTATATTATTTAGACCGTGCCATGGAGCCAGGAGCACCACCTTTACTGTGTGGAAAAGTTTCACGTGATATTAAACAAGAAGTGGACAAGCTCACTGGTAATCTGAGAGGGAAGAAGCTAAGATGGTTTTCAGAATGTCTATCTGTAAGTCCATTGTTGTTCTTATAGCACTTTTTCATCTTTGGAAAGGTTTTAGTGCAAAACATGGGAACAAAAGTGAGTGTCATAAGATGTGGTTCCAACAATTTACTAAACGGCGAGATTGCAGGGAGATTGAAACGGGGATGTTTCCCATAGCAACCAATCAGATTTAAGCTTTCAATTTCATTTTACACACTGGAGAATGTGAACTCAAATCTGATTGGTTGCTATGGGCAACATCCCGACATTTCAGTCTCACTGCAATCTCGACGTTTAGTAAATATACCCCTTAGTCTTTTCTTTAGTAGAATTGAGTGTTTTAGGAAATCTGATGAGAAGGACTCTTCAGCAGTCCAGGATTCTTAAAATGTAGATTATCTAGTTTCAAAGGTCTAGCACAAGTCTGGCTGAATATTCATTATTAAAATTTTAATTCCTGTATCATTTGCCGCTGGAGAAGTCTGTCAAATAAGAATCTCTGCACATTGTTGACCCTCCTATTGAATGNCTAGCTAATACCACCAAAATTCCTTTTCAAGAAGGAAAGGAAAGGCAGTGGGCTTTCCTTTCAATAATGCATATAGCCCAGGTTAATAAAGCTACTAAGACATGGTCAGAAGAATTAACAAAAGGTTTAGAAGACAATGCTTACTTGCTTGTTTTGGTGGAGCATTTTGGAGAAGCTTTAGATTTGCCGTATTTATGTTCTTCAGGTAACATTTCACTGATTTCCAAATTTTCTGCACCCATTATGATGTCCAATACCCTATATCAGGTCAGCAGGCGCTTTTTCCACAGGTAGCCTAGTCTTTACTCTTTGGTGGGATCACAAATTGGTTCCCAAATTGGAGGGGAGAAAGTAGATTTTTACTAGTTAATTAATCCAGCATAACATTGATCCACCAGGGGGCAGTCTTCTTCCTATATATGAAGTCTCACACATTTTCCTTGACACAGGTTTTTTTCTGTATCACATAAGAATAGATATCAGGGGCTTAACGCTAACTTTTTTCTTGTCCCAAACCTGGGCGGNTCTTGTTGTATGACCCTAAATCTAATGGATATCAACAAGTGTTTTCGTGTCCCACATTTCATAACGGAGTAACTGTGGCCCATCATTGCTAGCTATTGCTTCAAGAGTGTTAACAAGAGTAATAGTGGTGATACTGGTGATCTTAGTAGGTTATAGGGGAGTTATGGTGGTTCCCTCTCAAAAGCTTAGAGTCAACAACTGGGAGGCAATTTATCTCAGTAAAAAGAGAAGGGTCTCATTACAAGAAAGTATGTTCACTGGAGGTAGTGTCAACCAGAGATAGAACTTGGTATTCCACATAAAGTTTAAGGTTCCTTTCCTTTAAAAAAGATCAAGGGTTTCCAGGGCATGGATACACTATGCTAAACTTGGTACATATCCATTTCTGGAATGGTGGTAAGGCCAACTGTTTTCTCTGTATCAAAATCTTCTAACTCGTGGTCCATTGGGTTGCCACCATTTATATCATATGGCTTTGACAGCATGGTTGATGAATCCCTAAACTACAAATGGTGATTAAAACCATGATTAAACTCAGGAAATCTCTATAAAATTTGCTGTATTTCTATACTTTTAGATTTGTGGACAGCTTCTAGACTGTTGCTGGTTGTTGTTGTTGATTATGTTAAATTATTAAGGCGACCTATGTTCAAGAGTCTAGGCAAGTGCTGGAAGTCTGAAAGCTTAGTCGACCTNGATGGTCAGTGTGTCATGGGCGGCACATCACATGGCCTCAANCTGGTGTGCAGGCCTACCACATGGTCATTTGTCCACACTCTTGCTAAAGTTGTACAAATTTGCTTCTCAGGATGCCAGTTCTCAGCGGACACTCTGGGGTGGCTTTGGTATGTTCTCGCTTCTGCAGTGTCCTCAAATTGGGCAAAATAAAATAATATCTATTTCTCTTCGTAAATTGGGGGACACTCCCACTCCCATCTCTATATCAATAACAACCCCACAGTCCCAATTATAGGATGGACTGAAGGTTGATATCCAGGAAGCCAGTACTCAGTCGATCTAAGGAACCTAAAACATATCTACATTTATTTAATCAAATAAATGGTAAATTACGCTATGGGGTGTTTCCTTTCATATTGTCTTTATAAATTAATCACTGTATAAATGTTTTTGTATTATTGTATATATATATGTCAATTTGTCATTGTAATCTCCCTTTCGTAGCCTCCAGGTGGCAGCAAAAATTTATGGGACTTGGTTGCAGTGTTGAAAGGTCAAGATGACAGTTTACTTCCACAAAACTACTGCAAAGGGATTATGCACATGAAGCATCTTGTTAGATTTAAGACAGTAAGTCACGTTTAATACATAGAGTGTAGGCCTATCCTGTACACTGTCATAATAAGCCACACTCACGAGTACATCGTCATCCGTGTGTCCGAAGCTGTGAAATTGTAAGTCTAGATAGGATGGAATGTGTGTGTGTGTGTGTGTGTGTGTGTGTGTGTCAATGTGCATAAAAAATGTAAAGGAATTATCACAAATAAGGTATAACTACAGTACCAAAAGTATATGGCCAGAAACGCAGAATATGATGATAGATAAGATACACTTGGCCCATCAATTCTGTCCAATTTTCTTTTTNAATATTTTACCCTCAGTTTTATATAAGGATGTTCTCCAATTCTCCAACGCGTGTTAAATGTCTCCAGTATACACGTGTGCCCTTGTATTCTATTAGATCTTTTATTTTGAATAAAGAATTCCACCCTCCTGTACCATGTTACACCCTTTAATATTTTTGAAAGCCATGATTATATTCCCACTATCCCTGGTTCTCTGCTCAAAGCTATAACAACTACTGACCCAGCATGTAAGTATCCGATATGCCTAGGTAGTGTGAGTTGCAATCTGTAGTGAGAGTTGCAGGTTGGAAATGCCTATGTATGTTGTATATTGCCCACATTGGTAATAAATGGTCTANCCTTACTATTCTGGTCTTAAGCCTGGATATGGTTCAATGTGTATATGTTAATGAGCATGAAAGCATTTGAGCTGACTTTGTGTCAATTTGTGTTTTAGTCAGTACAGGTAAATGTAGTCAGTATTTACAAATAAGGGTGCTGGTTGCAGGGTGGCACCCCCCTAGCTGACCTTTTTGCAGTCAAAGCTTTGGAACATTTTAGGCAGCTGTTTTCCAGATGTTTAGTCTATCCCTGTGCTCCCATAAAAAGATTGAACACGCTGTAAATGTGCATTGAATGTCAGTGTTATAAACCACATTNACTCTGTTTCTTGTTAAGACCCTAATATGAATTGTACTATATATTTTACATTGTATTTCTAAAGCCCAATAAAATATATATCTCTGTATCCCTGGCAGTCTAAAGCCCAAGAGCTAACAACAGTGAAGATGTCCAAGTTTGGTGGNGGCATAGGAGCTCCAAGCAAGGAAGAGAGACTAAAGGAAGCTGCTGAAATCCACCTGAGATTGGGACAGATCCAAAGATACTGTGAACTCTTAGTGGAACTTGGGGAGGTACTCTCTACCACTTCCTCAATTTTACCCAAGAGTGTGACCTTAATAAGGAGCAAGTAAATCGGACCATTAGGTAGACTATTTATAAATAGTAATTACAAATAGTGCAAACCCACATTTGTATGCCAAACTAACTAAATCTTAATTATGCATAATAGACATTAGTAAACTGCGCCAATTTCTTAAAATATAACATATGATACTGTTTTTGGGGATATGTTAACTTTACTTAAGAATGCGCAACATAATGTGTCATGCTATACTCAAAACATCTGTCTAGTTACCAATATAAATTGATCATCATGAGAGTGTAAGTTGTCATTTCCCAGGACAAAGATTTGCATATATGGTATTATGGCATGTATGGGAGCAAATGTATTCCTTTATCAATGAGTCATATGGGCTAGACATGTTCCTTGCTACTTACTAATTTGGTGCATATATTGACCTAGTTTTGCACTTGACATCATATTTTGTGGTGTGGGGGGGGAGTATGTTGAATACTTTTTTAGACTTGCAACACAATACGCAGAAAATAAATATTTTGTTAACAGGACAAAGGTTGAGTTAAGCAAGAAGCACGTATTCCCTGTACATGT
>JABWIB010007601.1:13631-30168 GCA_016617825.1 Platyplectrum ornatum
ACACTGACATTCATTTTACCTCCCCTGCAATTCAACATGGTTTTACCCACTCGCTCATAAGTAGTGTGTCTGGGTAGTCTGGATCCAGTCCATAATTGGCTGATACCGCACCCATTCTCCCATTCTTTATGTACACACTGGAAAAAATTGTCTCCCTACTCGGACATGTTTCCATAAGTGTTAGTAGGAGAATTGGACAAAGTGTTTGCAGAATCATACACTCTTCTGTATTAGTTGGGGGGGTGGGGGTTATGTGTAATGAGCCTTATTCTGATTAATATTTTTAATTACAATGGGGTTTTTGTTTTTCAGAAATGAAGCTGTAATCATATCTGGCAGGAAGTTGGCTAGACAGATCCGCCTGGAGGCCCGGCATGAGGTCGAGCATTGGGTGGCAGCTGGCAACAAGAGGCCACATCTCAGCGTAGTACTGGTTGGGGATAACCCTGCCAGTCATTCGTATGTACTCAACAAGACCAAAGCTGCTGCAGATGTTGGTATGTATGCCTGGCTATGACGGCCACTCCTTCCATTCATACCAAATCAGTGCCAGATCTTTCCTTCTCTCCAAACAATTCACATGAGAGGCTACATGTCGCTGGTACTCATATCCTAGTAATAGGCTTATACATTGTTTCTGTATTGTTATTGCTGGATCTTGTATTGGCTAGTAATAAACACTAATTGGTCATTGTATAGTAAAACTAGCTGCCCATCAATTCAATATCTCATGTGGCTTTCATGTGTATGTACTATGCACACTTACCAGCAGATCTGCTTAATCACACTATATTCATACCTGTTTATGATGTACAGAAGACTGCAAGAAAAGTTCAATAGATAGTTGTATGTTCATAAATCTAATGGTCCATCTGCAAATGAATGCACATGTAGCCACATTATCCTTCGCTTATAAACCATGAACAGGTCTTCAGGGTGGGAAACATTTCTCCAGCATGGTGGCTGGACATGGGGACATATTGGCTTATTTGTTGGTTAATGGGCACGGTTATCTTCATGTGGCGTAAACTTGCAGATGAAATGTTTGTCCTCGGGGGTCAGCAGTTGTTTCATGGCAGGTTCTGATTTCTCTTTAGGAATAAGCAGTGAAACAATCCTCAAACCTTCATCAATCTCTCAAGAAGAGCTCCTGGATCTCATCAGCAAGCTTAACAATGACTGCAATGTAGATGGCCTGCTGGTGCAGCTTCCCCTCCCAGGTATGTTGGCTGGCTCTATAGAGGTTATGCGACTGCAGTTCTAGAAAATCGCTATTGTCAGTAAGGTGGTGGTGATAATGCCATTTGGATTCATAAAGGACACACATACATTTATTTGGATGGTTATCACAAATGAATTCATGTAGACCCAAGTTTACCTAGACGTGTAACATTACTGCCTGTACAGGGTACTTGTATTGTAGTGTGTATTATGGTGACTGCGTATTAATGCCCTTTGTGACTTGGATTTAATTGAAGTGAATCTACGTGCCTCATTGATGACCAATCCACTTGATATTAAAGGAACATTTCTTTATGATGATTTGTGGTAGAATGTTTAGGGTAGACTTGTAAGTCTGTTATTTAAATTTTATAGCTATAGTTGCACACAAGTGTTACATGCTGGTAAAAGCCTGTTGCATATAAGCAAGATTCTTAGACTGCCTCCAAGCACAATGATGCAATGTGTATATATATCTCCTTCATGTGTGCGGTTCAGCAAGTTACTGCCAGGCGTTATGTAATGCCCATGAACTGCTTATATAACGTATGTAACGTGCACTGGTGGTGAATGAAGGTGTAATTATAGACTGGCAATTCAGCCGCATTGCTCATTATTCTTCTGCTACACGCAGCAGGGTCTTTTATGAGACGTCTGCGTTGGAGTCCTCTCTGCTTGGCACAAATTTTTGTAAATTTTGCTCCATCCTTATCCCTACTGTGTATCCTATTAGTGGCATATATTAAAAGTAATCTAACGTCTGATATAGGGCGGAACGCGGGGAGGAAGAGACAAAACCACCAGTGTGTGGCGAGGGCCTGTCTTCCTCTTTATTGTTCATACAGACTATTCCATTATCTACGCTGGACGTGTTATGCTGAATCACAGGAGAGGGCAATGTTAATGTGTGTGCCAAGAACAGCATTTATTTATAGGGTATTAGGGACTGGTGTGGGGTTAGACCACGTGGTGCTACATATATAGACCAGAGATTACTAGGACAGCCTGTCAGTGCAAGATCATGGGCTTGTACTGCCAGATTGCAACAGTACTGTGAAAAAATGAAGTGTAAACAAGCAGAATCAGGTGTAATATCCAAACAAATGAAGCAGCTGCACTATTATCTTGGAGATAATATAGAACAAACAGAGCTGCATCAGCTGTGCTATATTAATAAATGAATAGTGCATTTACCAATAAAACACATTAAATCGCCAGTAGCTAAGGCAGGAGTAAACATAAAGTCCCCTAAATGTACATATTATTATTTCTTATTATATCTATATTATATTCATTGTAGTTGGGATGGTTTATGGTGCCTATTATGAAGCAGAGTTTGAGATGGAAATTTATTCTCTAATTTTCTATTTACCTATTTTATGTATTCAGTTCTAACTTGTATTACTATTTTTATTGTTTTATTGTGATGTATATTGAGGGTTACCTACACTGTGAGTGCTCCTGTATAGAAGTACCCCTTTATCTCTTTCTATTATCAGCTGTAATATATCAGGTGGTTTATTGATTTTTGTTTTTGTCTGTCTGTAGAACATATTGATGAAAGGGAAGTGTGCAATGCTGTGATCCCCGATAAGGATGTAGATGGATTCCATGTGGTGAATGTGGGCCGGATGTGCCTAGACCAATACTCCATGTTGCCTGCCACTCCCTGGGGGGTCTGGGAGATCATCAAAAGAACAGGTAAGTCATACTCTACATGCTCGGGAATAGTGTATAGGAATGGGCTGGGTTACATTTTGGATGACCTTTCTGTTTCGCACGGTCACATAATAAACCCCCAGGTGTCTGAATGTCCCTGTCCCTTCTGATGAGATCTGGCATGTACTCTGCATTATGTTTATAGTGACTGTGTCAGACCCTGGGGGTGGTGGGACAGTGGGTAATGATGCTGCACAGAGCTCGCCTGTAGTATCATGGTCAGCATGACAGACATGGTTGATTTGTGTTTTCTATTTTTACAGGAATTCCCACTTTGGGCAAGAATGTAGTTGTAGCTGGAAGATCCAAAAATGTAGGAATGCCCATTGCAATGCTGCTGCACACGGATGGCAAACACGAGAGACCAGGAGGTAAGGACATGTCCTCTGCTACACCTTCATTCTTTCCCTACTGTTTCTGCTTCCACTGGATAAAACCACACATTGAACCTAAAGCTCCCATGTCTTCCAACCCTCACATCTTTATTCTTATTCCGCAATATAATAGAAGTGTGTTACTTTGCAGGTGACGCTACTGTTACAATCTCACATCGGTACACTCCTAAGGAACAGTTGAAGATGCACACGAAAATCGCGGATATCGTAGTTGCTGCTGCAGGTACGGTGGAATACAGGGACTAGTGACCATGTCCATGTCTCCCTGTAGTAACAAACAGCTTAGTCTTTTTTAGTATTCTATCTCTAATGTTCAGCCATTCATTGTTCCTGTTTAGGAATTCCAAATCTCATCACTGCTGACATGATCAAAGAAGGTGCTGCTGTTATAGACGTTGGAATAAACCGTGTACAGGATCCAGTGACTGGGAAACCAAAGCTTGTGGGGGATGTGGACTTCGATGGTGAGTCTGAATCTTTGTTATATCTGTTATTTCAAAGGCTTAACACAAAGCATGTTAGAAAGGAATGTAATGTATATGGAAGATATCTAGGCTGAAGGAAAGCAACCATATGTCAGTCCAAAATGTGCAAATGCTTTGGCCCGTTTTGGAGTGGTAGGGGAAATGTCTGTGCAGTGAACTCAGCATTCAGCTGTGCTAATAGATGTATTCTTATTTCTAGAAGTGAAAAAGAAAGCAAGTTACATCACACCCGTCCCTGGAGGCGTTGGCCCCATGACAGTCGCTATGCTGATGAAGAACACAATTATCGCTGCAAAGAAAATGCTGAAACAAACAGAACAACTCCAAGCTGTAGCCATTTAACACCCGCTCCTCCCAAGAACTGTCTATACATTCCAAATCCACCCTCTGAACAGGCCGAAGAAATGCAATATTTGTATTTATTTTAGAGAAACCGTAGGCTTCACAGGTCAAGTTTTTCATGCTCACCCTGCCTAGAGCAGCTAAACTGTTTCCTGGGTCCCTAGGTCCTCAGTAATGCAAACCCACATGTGCTGTTACTAGTAACTGTTACAGGTGCATGCGAACGCCAAAGGTAACGCTGTTTGGCATCTAGGAATCAGGGCAGGGTTTGATGCTTTAACGTCCAGTGCAGGTAGGACTGGAGGGACATGCACAGCCAATGTTGTCGCTGGTTACAGTGATAAGTTATTCTGGTCCATGGAGGACTTTCTTTGTAGTGATGATTGCAAGGGTTTGACTTCATGTTTTATAGAAGGTCTCTTGACATGTCATCTATGCTAATTCTTTAAACCTCAAAGGCAAGGAGGTTTTATTTGTTTTTGTTTTTTTTAATAGATTGTATGGCAATTTTCCTTTATCACAGCTGGTGGCTAACATTTGGCTATGTGTTCGAAGCCAAAAATCCTCGATCAATGACATCTTGGTTAAGCCACTGCTGAAGTTATGATGGGTGCTAAGCCGTTAGATTGGGATGAATAGTGAATCAGGGCCCTACGTAACTCCATGTTAGGACATCCAGCTGCTCTTGGGTTTATTTTAGAAACTCATCTGCTCGTTTTTTTTTTATTTAACTTATGTTTTGAGTGTGAAGGCGAATGGAGTATGTGCAACATAATCTGCAATTTTTAAGCAATGCTGTGACCATATCATTTGGCAGTTTTTACAGAATGATGCAAATGTCATGTTTGTGATACATAAGGTGCCTGCTTTTCAATTTGTATCACAATGTGACAGATATGAGTGACATTGACAAATACAGAAAGTCCAATTCCCGCTCTTGTCTGTTGTCTTGTTTATTATACATGTGTGGTTAAGAGAATTCAGCTCCCGTCCTATGTATCTACATGGTTACATAACTCGGTGGTGGTCTATTTATTGTCTTTATGCTGATCATATAAGAAAAGTTTTAGGGCATGGTATATACTAAGACAAGGGTTCTAGCCAATCCACTTACAGCAAGGTAGTGATTTGCAGCTACATGTATCATTCCATGATGAGCATACAGGTATGAGGAACCCACCTTGCCCCCATAACTTATCAATAAAAAATGCTATAACAAAAAACAAAATGCTATTACATAAGTGTGTAAAGGAGTAATAGACTAATACCCCGTTTACACAGAGGGCTATTACCCAGGTAATTCAGTCAACTACCCGGGTAGTGTTCTCAGTGTGAACGGCGCTAAAATTACTACTAACTACCCTGGTTCAGTATGAACGGTGTTGACCAGGGTAGTTTGTGAATTACCAGTGGAATTCAGCACTGTGAACAGGGTTAATTACCAGGGTAATTCAGCACTGTGAACAGGGTTAATTACCAGGGTAATTCAGATCCACAGCTCACAACCCTGCTTGTGAAAAACAGATTTACCAGGGTAGCCTGTGTAAACAGGGTATAATATGATCTGTTCAGCTTGCTAGTAAGTACAGCAAAGTAGATTCTTCCCCAGGGACAGCTGTGGCTAGAGTTGTTGGCAGAAGCACAGTGCTTGTATCATGTTACTCTTATCCCTGAATTATGTTTCTCAGAATATGAAGGGATGAGATATATCTATCGTATATTTACATCTGAGTGTCAGATATTTCTCATGCTGTCAACTTTACTACATTCTACAAAGTATTCTATACCTTCCAGCTTCCACCTGAGCCCTCTTACCAACCCAGTCTGGTACCAGCCAGCCCTGTTTTATAATCATTCAAATTGTAAAGCTCAATAGAACATGACTGGGCACATAAAAAAATCTATTGCCCAGTGGTCGAAGTGGACATTTAGAAGTGGCGGTATGGAAACATAGAAAATAATGGAAGTCGATGGAGATTTGTAATGTTTCCATTACATTATTTGGATGTCATACCACCATATACCCCCCCCACTTCCAGCCCTGCTGTTACCAAATAAGAGCTCAATGGCTCTTATTTTGGCTCTTGTTACCACAATTGTTATCACAATTCTTCTTTTGGAAACTTTATTTCATGTAAAAGTTAAAACCAAAATCCAGTGTAACATCATAGATTTTAGTGGTCAATACAGAAGCATCATTACATTTGTTCTACTCTGTATACAGTGACATCTGGGTTTATATTAACTATATGAATGCAAAAGTGGGGATGTTGCCCATAGCAACCAACCAGATTCGAACTCACATTCTGCTGTAAAATGAAACTGAGAGCTTGAATTTGGTTGCTATGGCAACAGCCCCACTTTTCCAATCCTGCAATTTAGCAAATTTAGGCCCTATTCTTAGGTTAGTGCTGACTCTATCTGCATATGCTCCATTGTGCATACATGTTTGTGTTCGATATGCTACTTCAGGGTGCCAAAACATTTTCTCCACGCTCTGGATCCACTCCAAAATGACCACAAAAGTGGGGTTTCCATTTTAAGTCTAGAAATTATTGCCCTCAGTTCAGTTCAGTATCGTAATCAGAATGGATAGATGTCATGAATTCACCAGCTCATGGAAGATAAGCAGACGCGTTTCCGGGTCATATCACGAGAAGTCAGACCAGCCCAGCCTTCTTTATCCGTCTGCTCAGCAGAGCTGTAACTGGAACAGTCTAGGGTGAGACCAGACGTTCCTTGGTGTACACCGTAGTGCTAATCGTAGCTATGGCTCTGCTAAAACATTATCTGAGGGGGGTATTGCAGACTGCTCCACACATTCATGTGGAAATAGTTCCTGTTACAGGCTGGTAATGACGTCCTATATGGGCCATTGCATAATGTGTACATTACAGAGTTACTCCATAAACCATTAACTGTAAATTGTGTCTACAAAAGTGGGTTATTCCACTGAATTAAATATGATCATTTATATGGTCATCTATACATATATATGTAGTTCTATTGTAAGCGAATAAGCTTATCAGCCATTTAACTCCAAAGAGAACTGTATAAATATACACTTGTGCAAAATGTTGTCAAGGTTGAAACCTATGCACACAGGGGTCTGATCCAAAGACAGCATGTATGCCGTACATGTGCACACAAATCATAGGCAGAATGCATGCAGTCTAAAGGCGCAAACCACAGTACCTCTGAATTCTATGTAATTACACCACGTGGATACGAACTAGACAAACCTAATGCCGCTACAGAATCATTTACATTGTGCAGAGTAGTAGACTGTGGTGTGTGTTGAAAATGGAGCTTATGGATAGTACAAGCACTTCAGTTGCAATGTGAATGCACTAAAAAGAATAAAAAATGAATTGTATTTTATTTTTATAAACAGCAACATTACAGGAACCATGGGTGTCAAGCAAATATCATTTATTATATAAATATATATATATATTATACCATTACAATACTGCAGCAGCAATTTCATTACTTTTGTATTGTGTTTGAATAGTGCAATTCTAACACAAGGGTGTGGAATGTCTGTAGTCTTGGAGGTGTTACCATTAGGCCATCTTAATTTGGCCATACACTATAAGATAAATAGTTCCAAACAAAAGTTTTTTCAATAGTGGGTAAAACCATGATGAATTGCAGGGGGGTAAAATGAATGTCAGTGTTTGCATGCAGGGAGAATACTTTATTGTTGCATGTTGCACACAGATACTGACCAGTGTTACTGTTACACTGTTATTACACTTGTGCTGGAAACATCATCTGTCACCTGTAATACTGATTGCAATTAATTCATTTTACCTCCCCTGCAANTCAGCATGGTTTTTCCCACTCTTGAAAAAAAAAATTTAGATTGGAACAATTTATCTTATAGTGTATGGCCAGCTTAAGTTGTCTTGAATGCTGGTCCCGGGGGGGAAGGCAAAAGAACCCCCTTGTTGCCGCAATTTATAAGTTATATCATACCCCGACATGTAAATGAATGACAAGCCTGCCACCCTTTCCTATGTGAACTGGTTTGGGTGGGGTTGGGGGTCAGCGGGATGGTTGGGGGGATGTGCTAGGTCTGAGCATTTGCCCCATAATGAANGCTTTATATAGAAACATTCACATTATTTATCATTTATGGATCCTTAGTCCAACATATAAAAATCTCATAAAGACCATTCCCATCCTCTACTGGAAAACCTATTCTATACACAGNATTACATAACTGACATTGACGCGTCACAGTAAGTGTAACACTGCCTTGGTCATTTGAAAGGCAAACAAAAAACACTAAAGCTCCCTTAATCCTTATAAAAACAAAAGATATAACATGTTTTATTATNCTTGTTGACAGAACACACAAAGCACATGGTAATGCGTGTGACAACTCAGTAATCACTAATCACTGGGTGTTACCAGGCAAAGAAAATGGAAGTGGGGGTGAAAAAATAAGCGCGCTTGGTAATTAAGCGCTCGCATTCTTGGACGCGCAGTTTACCACCATGCGTCTTGTCTTTTTGGGAGTCGATGAACAGTCGCAATTCGTGCTAGCCTTAACCCACCCAAAAGACTAACCNATCCTGGCACGCCATTTTACGTTCTTCAAACGCACGGAGATCTGCACCTAGATAGCGGCGACTTCTCAATGTGCGCATGCAGTGCAACAAGACGCACATTCCACACCGAACCACTACTCTGGATCATCCCGATGAACTGTAGGGGAGGCAAATATAAACTGGGAAAAGAATTAGAGTTGGGAGGTGATGTTTACTAGCTGAACTTTAATTTATATAATAAATCTAAAGCTCTGCAATTTTGTGAGGTCTTTGTGTTTCCTCTGTATGCAACACTATTCAAAATCATGAGCACCTCTCACACTGCAAAATGGTTCTACTGCTCTCTACAGTTGCACCTATATAAAGGTATAAGTGCAACTCTGGATTAGCCGCAAGAGGTTTCTGGGTTGACTTGATGATGAGGTGATAGTTTGAGTACATACAACTGTATAAGTACAGTTGTGTGCAATATGTAAAAAGTGAAAGCAATGTATTTTACACGCTTGCAAAGAACAATATTAACTCTCCAGTTATTCGCCATGGTCCCAGGTTACATTTCCACGTGTTTTCTTCTTCCTTACAGCTGTACGGTATGAAGATCCTTTGGAGAGCAGTATTTGTATGGGATGACCTGTGTAAGTGGGATCAGGTACAGCAGAGAGGTTTAGAGGAATGTGAAGCCACTTGTAGTTTATATTTAGCAGCTATAACATTCCCGTCCCTCTTACTCAGGGTAATCTTTATAGGACACTGGTAGGGAGGAAAAAGCCAAACAAAATAGCCTGTGGAGGGAAAACTAATGGGGAAAAGGGCTCGGGAGGAATGTTACAAGCAACATTGTATGTGACAGTATGACTTCCACATGTGGTGAGATAGCGGCCATATGAAAGGGAAGTGTCTGATGGTTACAGCCATAGCACCAGATCCAGAGTTGAAAATAAGAGAGTACACCCGGGGGAAACTATGTTTCATTTAGGGAGATAAATGAGATCAATGTGCAAACAGTATTATAGTGAGAGATGTCCTCAATGTGGCTGAGTTCCAGGCTCGTTGCAAGTCACTCCAGTTCTTAAATTGTGTCTGGTTATGGATCGGGTGCATTTATGTGGGTGTTCTCATACTGGACATGTTCTCCTCCTCTACTCCCCCTCAGTCCCAAATGCTGAGGTTGTACTGTGATCTGAATCAGTGGTGGAAGTGGGGCTCTTCCCTCTGAGCATCCACGATATAAAACCACTGGTCACTGGTGTATGCTCACTTCTGTATGGTAACCAATCATATCCCTTGGAATGAAATCAGTGCGTTCCTGGTCTCTGTGCGGGTATCCTCTGCAGGGTAAGCACAAGGTGCAGGGGGTCAGGAGATATTTACATTTTAGAGTATTTAAAGTATTGTCTAAACCCTCCCACACTATCCTCCTCTCTGTGCAAGCTGGCTCCACTGCAGAAACATACTATGGGCTCTGGATTCATAAGTGCCATAAATGTAAGGGGGGTACAACACTTGCCTGCAAGCACTTTAGGGTTGTAGTTGTGGGTGATGGTTCTGAGCCTGGGCCAATGTTTCATAACATGTTTCTGTAACACATATCCTGTGAAAGCACATCTGCCAATTTACACTTCAGGAAACCGGTTAATCTAGAATTGTCTTAGCTAGATAAACATTAGTTAATACTTGTCCTCTTATTGGAGTGACATTAAAGCTACGTTATGTAACAGCGTCATATGAACTACTTACTTGATGTATGTTATGTAACAAGTGACCATAGGCAGATGCATTTTCTATATTCAGTCCTTGGTCTTTGCATCAGGTGCAGACCTCTGTGCGTGTCCTGTGCATGCTGTGCAGTCAGCGCTTAGGTGGGAAGTACGGTACCCCCCCCTCCTGCTGAGCGGACCTGACAGCAGTTACGCTGTCCACAGTGCTGACAGTACATTATTATGACCACCGAATTAGACCAAACTATACCTAATAACTGAGATCGATCACCTAACTAGACCAAACACATGAAATACAAATGTTTGTAGAATTAGACTGAAGGAAGGAAGGAAGGAAATTCCTAATTATAACCAGGGAAATGGGAACGTTCTAGAATTTCACCATGAAATCGAAATATTCAGATAACTAAACCAGACTAGTGTAGGTGGAATTGGTAATATGAGTAGTGGAAGATGATATAGTAGATATAGAAGTATAAATAAAAAAACAACCAAATGCATTGTATTCTACTTTTGTGAACATGTACCTCATGTAAAATATATCACATAATTATGTCGGTAGAATCAGGTTCTCAGGTATGCTGTGACAAATTGCCAACTACACAGAAACAGTATCTACATCTGGAAAAAGTTTTATATTTTAAACTAACAAAATAAATTCTTATGTACCATTGCTAATGGCTCAAAGTGGGTATTGATTGAGGTTATGGAGGAGGAGGGTATGGAGGAGAACATTTATCACAATATCAAAGGTCCGGGGGGCTGGGCTTTTAAAGGCGGAGGAACTAGGTGGGGAAAAAAGTTCCGGTATACCATACCGGTGTATACTGACCCACTTTCAGCTCTGGTTTGTACATAGAACAGGAGTACACTGACTTGGGTCCCATAACAGTCCCTAGTAGAGTGAGGATGTGCAAAGTGCCCTCCGTGCTATCCTGACTTCTGTGCCATAACTATTATGAGGAAAGGTGGTGATGGCGCAGGTTTACGGCAGGTTCCTATATAAAAGGCTGGATCTGCACGTGGACCTTCCTTGATAGCTACCCACTGAATTAGAATTAAGGATGATTTGTATCCTAACATAGACATTCATGATCGCTTAATACATATTTTGAATTGAAATTATCTTTATAAGATAAGTCAACATGGATGCATCTACCACATTCATACCATCCTAGATATGCCTGTTATTGAAAGCAATACAGGATTGAGCCTGCTTAATACTTGCATGGGGGACCTCAGGAATATAGCTTCTGCAGTCTTTTAGCACTTTTATTTGTATATATATATATATATATATATATATATATATATATATATATATATTGTTCCTCCAATTTTTGGTGATGACCCTCACACATAACTACTTCTATTTTAATGGGAAATAGTATCTCCAATTGTCTGGGTGTGCGATGGGGTCAAATGTTGCCCCACCGCTAGCCAATCTATACATGCGGATGTATGAAGAAACATATATGTACAGTGACGAACATTTCAAGAATTCTTGCATCTTTTACACAAGATTTCACGATGATTTATTCCTTTTATGGCAGGGTGTTACCTACACCTATCAAGTTCACATATGAACAAATCAATTACCTGGATGTTACAGTGCGGTTACATGAAAGTCGGACATTATGGTGACAAAATCCTGATACAAAGAATTGTTTGCATAAAATGCTCAAACTGTGTCACATGTCAATACATGATGACCGGCACTGATTTCAGACATTCACATAGTAACAAGAAATATGACATTAGATGCTGATTAGACTGTCAATCTAAATTTGTAGTCTATATAATAGTATGCCCATGCGGGCTCTATTATGAGGGCAAAACGTCCATGTAGTCCAAGGAGCGCATGGCGCCCCACAGGTCTGCGATTCGCATGTCATTGGGAGGCAAACAAGTAGATCAGCCAGACATTTTGAAGATCGGAAAGGCTTCTCCAGCTGGAAACAACATAGATACAGCGCCTAGATACGGTTCATCCAAAAGGACTAGATGCACTTCATAACTATACTAGCTTTTTATACAAAAAAAACTTTTTTCACTTTTTATGTTGAACAATATATATATATTCTATGTTTTTAAATAACGATTGCTACCATAACAGGAATCAGTCCAAATAAACACAACCATCAAGAAATCACAACAGCTCTTAAGGGACAAGAGATCTGTTATTGTTTATTAACATGTTGGATGTTTGTACAGCATTGTTTATTATTATGAAATGTAATATAAATATAATTACCATCATAGCAAGTGAAGCAGCATGAAAAAGGACGAAACTCAGCTGTATAAAATACAAGTAACTTTCCTCGCCTGACATCCTCATTGCTTTACTCTGCGTGTTACAAATGAATGCTGTCCTAAATAATGAATAAGTATACACTAAGTTAATGATTACGTTCTGTATCTCTAGAAACCACTGCACAGTTGCTTAGTAAAGACAAATAACACAAAAAGAGAAAATGGAAGCTGCAATCCTGTGTCATGATGTGAGGAGGTGATGTAACACTGTTTCGAGGGCACATTGCAGAGAATGTATAATATTATCTCATCTCCAGGAGTGGAGGTAAATGGAAGACGTGGAAGTGGCCACCAAATCCTAGATCCCTTCGTCTTTAGATCTACATTGTGGATCTTATTTTTTGGTTGTGTTGTGATGAGACATGACATAGCTAGAGGGGTAGAGAGCCATTATAGCAGAATCTCTAGGCCTCTCTTCCTCCGTTCTCATCGGGTGATCATTGAGTTCTTTCTTTACTCATTGACTCGGCTGCCTCCATACCTCTGCCTCATACAGGTAAAATTGGACAAAAACCAGCAGCTTGGAAACAATGGGATGGATAGAAACTAAGATTTCTGTGGGATTGCAGCTTTAACAGGATAAATAAAAATAAATAAACACCAGAATAAAATCATGTTTAGGCTGCTGATGGCTGCGCACCTCATTGGCCTATATGTTAAATACAGAATTGATTATACCACGTACATCTATTAGTAGAATCAGGTCCTCAGGTGTGCTCTGATAACAGGCCCAGTCCACAGCAATGCTGGACGACAGTGGAGACTAAATTCTGTATGTTTTTGTACATAGGACATAGTACGGCCTGGTAAGTACACAGAGCACGGAAGAAATATCCATTTGGTCTCAAATACAGAAAGGTGCCCGAATGCCGAATCCTAACAAAGTCCCAGGTTNCAGAGCACTTGGATACCCGCCATCGTCTGCGCTATAACGTGGTCTCACTACCCCGATCTCTAGGATTCTTGTCTAGGTCGGAGTCATCGTACTCTGAGTCCATCTCGATTTTCACCTGGGGGACGGCATTGACTGCGTTTCTAGGGTAGCTGATAGCAGGAGATGAGGGGCAGGAAATCTTCAGGTGTAGAGTAATGCTATAACACAGAAGATATGCGTAATACTCAAATAAATGTTTTGTATACATACATCCCTATACCAAGGGTGCAGTTAGCTGTTAAACATATGTCTTAGGGACACAAGCCATGACTAATGTAATCCATAGTAAACAGATTGTACATAAATATAAAATATAAATATAAATATAAAAACCCCACAGCCATAGCACAATGGATTATACCCACCTGCGNTCCACATCGGATCCATTGGCTGAGGAGTCCGAATGCAGTGCTCCAGGGTGGCTGCTTCTGTCCTGCATATACCAAACAGATAAATGATTAAAAATATTATACAACACAGCAGCCAAGGTGCTTTCTAACTAATTAATAATACGTGGTAAATTCTATTNAAAATTCATAGACAACTTATTAGTAAATTAATTGAAATGCGATAGCAACTGACACAGTAATGTTCAGGGAACTTCCTAATATAGGATGACCAGATGTCCCAACATCCCCTGAGCTGAGGCAGTGTCCCAGTCTGCTGCCTGCCCGGCCCACTACATGCTAGATCCAGGTGAGCTAAACTTGTCTGTCTATGGTATGGTGTGAGTTATAATTCATTTCTGGTGGTACGGTGGGTAATATAATTAATTTCAGGGGTATGGTGTGTATATAATTAATTTCTTGATGGTACAATATGTATTATATTTATTTTCAGAGGTACAGTATGTAAAAAATAACAATAGGTGCACATTATAGGTATCGTCGTGTCTGTAATGCTGCAAAAAAAGTGATCAAAATCTGTTATGCACCACAAAATATTACCAATGAAAACATGAATTTATATAAAATCTGACTGATAAGCCACGCTCAGGTCACCTCCAGACAAATCTACTCACCCTGACCTNAAAGTCTCCACTGTTTTTGTTCAGTACACCTGGTAACTCTGCTATCATATCTGCAAGATTGCTATTTCTATTTTGGTTTTCTCCACTGAAGAACATTAAAACTTTTTTTTAGCTGGCTAACACTGTACCATAGTATTACAGCCGCAAATAACTACAAAATATAAACATGGCATGACTGCCCTCTGCTGGTGGACTGGAGAAATGGCAGGAGTAATCCTTTTCATATTGACTTGTTAATGTGATGATTATTATAAATAATATTATAGACATGTGACATGAAATGACCTACAACACAGGTACAACTCAGAAAATGTTAGGTTAATGGAAAACTTCTGCCATTTCTTTCTCGGTAATTCTTTTTCTGTGTTTATTCTTAATACTAATGTGATGGTTACACAGATCACAATTACACTATTACTATCTGGAAGGGTGTGGTGTGCCAATGCAAAGTGTTGTATTTGCACACATAATACATTTCAGCTGAAAAGGAAGTCTGTCGGTGACTCAAGGATGCATGAAAAGGATAATAGACGATTGCCCTGCATAGAAAGGACAAAGGTAATCATTTACCCTAACCCTAAGCCTAACTCTCTCCTCCTATTACCCTAACTTTAACCCTTCATATCGCTTAGAGCATCCTTAACCTTTTTACAGCCTAATCCTTACCTTCTATCTTCCTACCTTTAATCTTCTCATTTCTATAACCCTAACCCTAAATGCCCTTTCCATAATCCTAACATTAACCTTCCCCTTTTTATATGCCTAACCCTTCCTTTAGACTCCCCTATTCTGTCCTTGTAGCCTGCCGCTGTCTGTCCCCATTCGTCTGTATTGGAAGCTAGTTTATTTACATAGGGATATTTCAACAAACTTACATGTTGCCAGTATAAATATTTACAGGGTATTAATAAGGCCAGCATTAAGCTGTGGCCTGTGTCATTGACACAATACAGATATTCAGGCCAGCACANGAATCCCATCTGGAAAGTACGACTATCACTGATCATTGACTCTCTTGTTCTGCTTAGACTAGTAGTGCTTTGTCATTTCCGATCTACCTGCATTAGTCAGAATTACAATGTACAATACACTGCAGCTGTGTGCCTGTACAATACATAGTAAATTGGTTGCACACCAGAGGCATCCAGAGGATNGCATGGAGCCATCTACAGCGCTCATGAAGTGAGTCAATTTGTTTGCACATCTGGATCAGCCCCATAGTATTAACTTANAATGAAGGGACTAGTATCATGTACTATTACCTCATCACTGTCCACTTCTTCTTTCCCTTTCTTCTTCTTGTTCTTGTCTTCCTGCTTCTTCTTTTCCTTNTCTGGCAAGATGTCATCCAACCATGCTAGATCATGCTGGCTGAAAACCCANTCCAACATCTTCCTNACCATCATCAGGCCGAGGATCTCAAAGAGAAGCAACGACATTACTCAAAGAGAAAACTCCAAACCACAGAGTAGCATCTTAAGTGACAACTCTACTAGGTGCTTACTGCCTATCAGATAGTATATGACTATGAAATAATAGGGAAGAGGTGCTTACTGCCTATCAGATAGTATATGACTATGAAATAATAGGGAAGGGGTGCTTACTGCCTATCAGATAGTATATCACTATGAAATAATAGGGAAGAGGTGCTTACTGCCTATCAGATAGTATATAACTATGAAATAATAGGGAAGGGGTGCTTACTGCCTATCAGATAGTATATAACTATGAAATAATAGGGAAGAGGTGCTTACTGCCTATCAGATAGTATATCACTATGAAATAATAGGGAAGGGGTGCTTACTGCCTATCAGATAGTAT
>JABWIB010007602.1:0-22485 GCA_016617825.1 Platyplectrum ornatum
CATACCATATATATATATATATATATATATATATATATATATATATATATATATATATTACCCATAGTTTTTATGGCGTGCCAGACTTGTTTTGTACCTTCTACATTTTTTTAAAAACCATTTTAAAATACACCATGTTTTAAACCTGCTTGTTCTCTAACAGCTCTAATGAAACTTTCATGTTAATGACGTTGTCGAAATATTATAACTACATCATATTTGGATATGCTTCCATAGCCGTTTTATTGGAGCCTTTATTTACTTCCACAATAAGAACTGATAACGATCAAATGTTTCCCTTTGAAACATGGTCCCAGTAATGTTTAATATAACATTCTCGCTCACTTCAGACCAATCAGTAATCTGATTTGTGTTTAAATTGAGGTGGCGCCTATTATTCTGATTCAATAGGCACTTGGGGACTCTCTGCTGCTCATTAGAAAAAATGGTATAGTTTATAGAAGATGATGTGATGCAAACAGGAAATTGTTAACTCTAAACTAAACTTTGCTTTAATCTCCTCAAGAAAAAAAAATGGCAAAGGGAATATGAGCATTTAACAATACATTAGATGTATTACTCAGGTTATGTATGGCTTTATTTTAATACGGCTGAATGTGTTACATTTACAGCATGTCTACTTTTTTGCTAATTGAATTTTTTTTTTTAAATGAAAGGGATATTTAACCTGTCTGGTCCATTGTATAATAAATAGCACTTACCCCTATGTATCAATCTCCACTCTCCTATAGAGTGTAAGCTTGCGGGCAGGGCCCTCTTCCCCACCCTTTCTGTTACCGCCCAGCCATGTCTTATTAATTACTGAAATTGTAATCTGACGGCACTATATAATAACAAAAAAAATAAATAAAACAAATAAAATGTATCCACGGGAAGTATTAATAGAAATCAGCAATAGACTAAAGATCTTGTGGAAATCCAACAGATAAAAGAATGCCAGTAGAGATGGCTTTAGAAAAGTGTTGTGTCCTTAATATATAGGAATTGTTATATTTATATTTAAAGACATTGGTCAACAGTGTTAAACATCCCTTAAATAGATGTATTCATGTTGGGACTTTTGCAGATTTACCAATGTCTGTTAAAAACTCCAAAGATTTCTTATTACCAATAAGTCTGTCCCTCGCAATACTTTCCTTTCAGAAAAGGTTTCGAAACCATCTGAATACTTAGAAAACATTATCCTAAAGGAAATGATAGCTTAAGAACTAAAGAAAGAAACGTTCTAAACACTTAATAAACTCGCAGAACGTAATGTAAAGACAATTAGCGGATCACATCAATCGCAAGAAATCTACATAACATTTAAGTAGAGATAAAACCGCAAAACCACAAACTGTAAATCCTCATAGATAGTAATATACCAAAGGGTCACATCCAACAAGTAAAAAAAATGTATAGATCGTGAAATCAGAACCTGTGAAATGCAAAAAATAAGGTTTACGCAGACAACATTTTTGATATAGAGTTGTATCAAAAATGTACTTGACAAAGGAAAATCACATTCTAAGTATGTTTGATTGGCACTCTCTATATAGTCTAATGTCAAAAAGCCCCTAAATCTAAAAGAAATGCACATACAATGGTAATAAACTGCTCCTTTGTATGATAAGGAATTTTAAATAAATGGGTTTAGCACATATAACACAAGGAATGTCATATTTGTGTAAGTTTGCTTATACAACATGGGGGTAGAACCTCCAAACAATTAAGAAACGTGAAAAAAGAAGTTTGTACCCACTTAGTCTCTTCACATGTTATGAACTAGGAACGGTAAGTTATAAGTGCGGCTTATCGGTATGCATGGAGATACAGGGAGACTGGAAATGAATATTATGTGTGTTACTAATGCTATAGGAGCAAAAATACATGATTTTAGCGATTATTATCAGTTTTTAAAAATAAAAACCAAAACCAAAACCTTTTATCNATTTTGCCCAAAACCAAAACACAAAATTTTTTTAGAACCAAAACCTTTGTCTTATCTCATCTTATAATCAGATCTACAGACTTAGAATTGCTGCACATTACATACATCTATGTTACTGTCTGTTCAACCTTTAATACTAACATGTCATTTATTGATGCAGTCTAAATATCCAGTATCACTTTTGTAAATAGCTTCCCATTTATATGCATTCAACTCCCATTTATATGCAACTTCTAAATGAATAATTATGGTGCGGATCCAGTAAACGGCCGCTATCTGGAACTTCAGAGGCACTTGTGCATTTGGACTACGGGACTGGATGTGCCTTGTGTTTGATTCTAACTTTAAGAAAACTTTAAGGAAAGGGTCATTAAACTAATAATAATTAGGGTTCTGGTACGACTGGAGCAGTGGTATGCGTTCCTGTTATTTTTTTTTTGCCAATTAATGAATGAAATAATTACTCTGATTGAGAAAAATATATATTTCCATTCATACAATGTGAAACTAATTAGTGAAAACACTACAGAAAGCTCCCTAAACATTTGTAAATGTGTAGCTGCTTATCCAGAACTGGAACTCCTGTCATCGCCACATAAGACCACTGTTTTATTTAGAATTTTAATGCTGGCTTTAAAACATTTTATGATTTAATCCACACATTCCACTTACAAAAATACCATGGCAATCATCAGGCGCAAGACAAACAGCACTAAAATACGGGATTGTGATTGATACAAAACAGACCCCGAGGTACGGTTGCCTTTGAACGTAACTGAGAGATGAAAAATGATATTCAAGTTTAAGGTAAATATTGTGTTATGGTTATACAATGATGTCAGAACAGATATCACGTTAACCCTTGCATCGCTGAGAATCACATATCCCTAGTTAGGTACATACCCAATAGCATAATTATATATATCTTATATACATAAATGGCGTTCACCCAATAAACTCAGTAAATTGGCTTTACTAAGACTAAGGGGCCGATTCAATCCCGCGCGAAGACGGGAAAAAACGCAAAGTGCGCTTTTTCCCGTCTATTACGGGAGAGAAACCTTGCGGAGTTTTGTTCGCACCTCTATGAGGTGCGAACGAAAAAACGCGAGATTTTCTGCCTTACGCTATTTGCGTAAGGCAGAAAACTTCGCGCCTAAAGGATTGAATCGGCCCCATAGTGCAGGACAAGTAGGGGGAATTCCCTTGCTCTGATATTTTGACAGCAGGACAGAGAGAGTTGTAAAATATAATATAGGAAACTGCAGAATGAATTGAATTATATATATACCCCAGTATTTAGATTGCATTCAGATGTTTGCTAATGTGTATTTATTATGCTTAATATCAGGACTCGAAGTGGGGATTGTAAGGAGGTGGTATGGCGCTAAGCACCGCCCCTTACATAAGCCCTGCCCCCTCCAGACCTGCAATTTTTTTCTTACCTAAAGTTTCCCCCCTCCAGTGCTAAGAGGCGGAGCTTAAAAAAGGGGTCGTGGCTTAGCGGGAGAAGTGCCGGTATCCCATACCGGCATATACCGGCCCACTTTGAGCCCTGCTTAATATTTTAACTAATATAATAGAGAGAGGGGAGTGAAAGGGTAGTTCACCCTACCCTGTACGCCTGGCAGGCACAGCGATGGGGAAGGGACCCGAGCTTCGAGGAAGGATCGTTACAACCNGTCCCGCTGCTGCCGGGATAATGGATTAACTACCATTAGTAGTACAGTGTAGCCGCGACCGGCCGGTAAGATCATGTATAACGTGTAATATGAATTTTTTTTTTCTCCTATTCATATCTGGGTGAACCGGGTTCCAAGATTTCTGTTGCTGGCCCTGACACCTGGATCCGATCCTACATTCATTCATGAGAACCCCCCAAAAAATGCTACAAAATAAAGGACTCTTCTTCTGCTCATGTGCTCGCTACCAGGTCTGTTCAGCAGCAGCCCGTATATTCACATTGGATGCACGCATATAAACATCTGACTGCTAGGTTATAACATAAGCACACAGGACATTGTGAAAGTACATATGTCAGGATGAATATACAGAATTGGGAGAAGTCTGTCAGTCTAAAACCACTTTTCCACCGACAAAAATTGTTTTTGTGGTGGAAATGGGCCCCAAATAAAAAAAAAAATAAACCGGGTCAAGTGATCCAGGATTTTTAACCAGGGCCCATGCAGGGTTTTTACCGGTATTTTTTCACAACGGTCACAACGGTGGAAACAGGGGTTCCTTTTGAAACATACAGTCGCGCTGGCATGTTACAATAGCAGCGTGTGTCAGCGCTACTATATGAATAAGTATGATAGTTTCATGCCGGCTACGCTGCAGTATATATAGTATAGTATTCATACTGCAGCATAGCAGACTTGTTANACTACTAGACTCATTCATACAGTATATATAGTGTCTCTACTATACTTTTTCATTCAGTTATATATAGTGTCACTATTATACTCATTCATACAGTATATATATATAGTGTCACTACTACACTCATTCATACAGTATATATAGTGTCACTACTATACTTTTTCATTCAGTATATATATAGTGTCACTATTATACTCATTCATACAGTATATATATAGTGTCACTACTATACTCATTCATACAGTATATATATATATAGTGTCACTACTACACTCATTCATACAGTATATATAGTGTCACTACTATACTCATTCATACAGTATATACAGTATAGTGTCACTACAACACTCATTCATACAGTAGCGAAGGCACACACTGCTATTTTAATAAGGCAGTGCTACTATATGAATGGAGTATTGTAACACGTGTAACACGTGCTGCTACAGAATAGGTTACAACACTCATTATACAGGTTTTTGGTGGAAAAGTGGTATTAGAGGAAATATCCACTTGCCGACTGTGCCAGAAATGTCATTTTACTTAAGTCTAGATGGGTAGGAATGAGTATGTTTGGTAAAGCATGGTTGTGTGTGCAGGCAACAGTATTAAAGAAATGCCTGCAATGCAATTGAATGTGTTATTTCTTTCCCTCCTCTCACTCACTCCTCAGCTATGCCTGTCTCAAGGCTCCTAGTAACCTAATGACGGGATGCTGTTTCTTCTCAGTAAATGCTATTGTGACAGTGTCCACAGCTCGACAGTTGTCTGCAGATAAGTGCTGTGACATCTGTTGCTCCACAAGGGATGAACTGACTGATGTGCTGGAATTTCTCTTTGCTGGGTCTGCAGAGGCCAGTATAAACTCTCTAGGGATACCTTTGGTACACATGGATTGCCAGGATTAAGAGAAACACACAGTTTCCTTTTCTACACTTAAAGAAAATGTAAAAAAAAGATAGTACACAGTCCCGACACATAAATATGACATATTTACACACATGACATATATATACATATGAAATGGTAAAGCTGTAGCCAGTTAAGACCCAAATTTTGAATATCTTGATCCTTCTTAAATGTAACCATCAGGGCTCAAAGTTGAAGTGTAATGGGGCATGCCATACCAGCACTGATGTAATTGAAATATTGTGAATTTCGTGGGAAGTAAGAAGAGCCATAATACAGTAGGCACCCCCCCAGCATTCCTCCCAACATTTAGGGAGCTGGAGACAGGACAAATAAGTCCCACCCATGGTTCCGTCCAAGCCATTACTGGCTCTGTCCAAGACCTGTCAGACTCCACCCAAGCCCCACCTGGCCTTGCCCATGTTCTGCCCCAAAAAGCCAATTTACGCCCCCTTTCAGTAATAATTTATTTTTATATTGGAAAAAAACTAAATTTTACCAATTTGTCCTCATATCGGGACAAACTGGTAGGAGTACGGTACAGCAGGACAGTCACCCAAAAGGTGTATCGGAGAAGGGTAAGGTTAGGCTTAGGCAGCGGGGAGGGGATAAAATACAGAAGGGGGGGTTAGAGTTAAGCAGTAAGAACAGGGTGTATCGGAGAAGGGGAAGGTTAGGCTTAGGCAGCGGGGAGGGAATGAAGCACAGAAGCGGGAGGTTAGAGTTAAGAAGTAAGAAGGGGGTGTATCGGAGAAGGGGAAGGTTAGGCTTAGGCAGCGGGGAGGCGATGAAGCACAGAAGGGGAAGGTTAGGGATAAGCAGTAAGAAGGGGGTGTATCGGAGAAGGGGAAGGTTAGGCTTAGGCAGCGGGGAGGGGATGAAGCACAGGGAAGGGAGGGTTAGGGTAAGAATTAGGAAAAAGGTGGAGGTTGGGCACTTGGGATTCAGCACGGCAGTAGTCGTTGCATGCACTGTGTCGAGTTGGCGTATTTTGCCCTGCATTTGCTGTCTAGATCAGGGCCCTTCATATAAGCAAAGCACGTCCATTCTCCAGTAGGGGTAGCTGGATGCAAAGTATTTCCTTTATTGCAAATTCTTTTCACAATGTAGGTGTATTCTTGATACAAAGATTTTAGTTGGAAAGTGTATTTGTTTTTTTTTCATTACCCCTTATATTTTTTCACGTATGCTAATTCTATTGTGTGCTGCCAGAAAACATAACAAATGACTCCAAAATGGCTCAAATGCTCTGGAATAATCTTTTTACATCCCAGTGGATGTACTTCTTTGTATAGCAACTACGTCCTCACTTAGGTAATGTTAATCAAGTCCTTGGAGTCATATACATCATTTTATCTTGCTTAATAGCTCTTTCCAAGTCATCTGTTGCGGATGTTTTTATATGTTTCCTAAGCCGATCTGAGACCTCTATAATCTTTCCATCGACATATATATATATATATATATATATATATATATATTTATTAGAGAGGAGCAGTTTGGATTTAGATGTATCGAAAAGAAGTGAATTTCAGGGATCCGAGAGGATTTGAGTCAGACTCGATACCTGCCACCAAATTTGTATATCTCTCAATGTATAGGTCTCCATGCGGATTCCTGCACACATCGAGGAGTAGTCTACCCCTATACATTTGGGTCCTGGGTTCAGTTATCTGAGCAGAGGATTTGTAGTAATCAGGATCTGGCACTTTGTGGGACTTTTTCATTTCCTATGTAGGAAAGATGTGGCAATCATATCTATGCTACATATTAAGTCTGTCAATTTTTTGTTATGTAAAGTTGTTTATCACCGTTTATATTTATTCATGCGTTGCTGCCATTAATGTTCTTTTGAATGTATCTCTACCAGTAAAATACCCTTCCAAAATCCAATACCATTGAGCTATTAGCATTATTGGTAAAGCCTTGTTGTAACATGGTCCAACAATGCCATAGACATTTATAGAGTGACGATTTTGGTAGGCTATTTACCTAATTTACCTTAAGTGGTAAAAGATCATATTACTATCTATGAAATTAAATAGTACACATCTGTACCTCATCTTCTGCCTAATCTGACATTGCCTTACCATTCCCTTCGTAATAGACATTATTTCAACATAGTCATTACCTTATCTTAAGTCTTTTATTAAAGTGACTGTAAATGGCTTCAAATGGAGCTAAATAAGACTGATACTAGTGTAGGCACAAGAATCGATGACACACACTGTTGTTTGTCATGACAGTCATAAAGGAATAATATTATAATATTTGGTTTTATGCACTTAAACAGTTACCTTGCATTTCATCCATGTGTGCACTACGTCTTATATCCATTGTCATTCATTTTAATGTTTAAATAGGTAGGTAGGCAGCGGTATTGCCAGCATTCACTGCTCAGTGAAGCCTTTCGCATATATAGAATACTGAATATCTCAACCATTATTTAGCATCAGAATCAGTTCTGCTTGTCTGGCTGATGGACAATTTTTGCTTGGCCTCGGTCTCTCCGCGCGTGACCTGTGGAGTCTAGACTGTTGCATATTACTTAAAAATTCATTTCGATTCCTTCTCATAAGAGTTGAGCTGAAGGTGTGTTTTCTACTCACTCTGGCATGTCAGCCTAAGCTAGCAGTTGAGAAATGTAAAGGACTTAACCCTCCTCTATCTGAAAGGTGGTGGAAGAATCAGGTAGCTGCTTTGACGACGGTTAAAGGCTCCTGAAAAATGTGACTACCTCAAGCCGTTTATTGGCAATAAGCAACAAATCCTTATGAGGCAAATATTTTATCTGCACTCCTGAAACAATTATTATAGGTTGTATAGTAAATCCATAAGGCATTATTTTTAAATCAAAAAAGTATTGAATCATAGAATCTTTCTTGCTCCGAAGAAAGATCTAATTGATCTTAAGCTGCAGTTACACTGAGAGACGGCGTTACCATTACCCATTACAGGGGGTGGGGCAATGGGGTGGAAGGGTGTGTTTGGAGGGAATGGTGTTAGGTCTTGTCTAGGGTGTCCAGAGACCCAGCATGCACCCTAGGTACACTGGTAAACAATGATTTTGTCCCAGGTCTTCAGGAGTACTCTCCCCTCTGGTTCCAGTCTTCTATACAACCAACTTTATGTTTTTCTCGATATCTCAGGGGCGTAACTACAAAAGGCTGAAGAGAATAGTAGTATATGTGTAATATATATATATACACAAACAAACATGGGGGCCACAAACTGCGGTAAATGGTAAAATACATCAAAAACAATATAAACACCACAGGGGGTTCCATTTAAGGTATCCCATTCCCAGAAGTTCTTGACCTCTAAGCCTGGGTAATCCAACAATGGGGCGGCAGGCCCCTTAGGGCTACGGGCCTCATAGCTGCCGCAATGGCTGCTATGATGGTAGTTACGCCCATGGGTATAAAACTACCCACTCATATAAACTACTCCGTCAGTCTTGGCGCATGACTCCCCAGGACCGGATTAAGAGCAACATGGGTTTAGCAATTATCACACTCCTATCATTAGCTGCAGCAATATGGGCCTGTTGGACAATGGAGGCCAGTCCCATTACTAACTTCCATTACTTTTCCGTTCCATTAATTATTTGATTCTCTCTCCAATAAATGCACTTACTTAACTGCAACTTCATTTAACATCAACTCCTTCTCTGTTCCCCATTCTATATCCAACCTCCTCATTTTGGCTCACTTTCCTATAGCCTATTTGTTGTGAAATATTGACGTTGGAATGTTCCATATGTACCTTTGTATTCTACCAAAAGGGCAAGTAATTTTTACCGCCCCCCCTTTTTTCTGTACCTCCCCCCTGCAAATACTTGGACATTTAAAAAAAAAAATTGATAAATAAATAAATATATAATAAGATTGAAAGCTATAGGATCATATATACTCTTTTGCTTAGGGGAGTGGATACATGAGAACAAACAACCTATTCAGCTGGTACAGTACAACGAAATACAACTTATAAAACAGGGGCTAATTGATAAACTCGGAGCTGAATAGAAGCAGTTAATGCAGAAAAAGTGAAATTGTCGTGGCACTTCAAGGAATATGAACCCCATTCCCTTCCACCGGGTCATAGCCTGAAGACTGTCATTCATACAGTAACTGTGTTTTATAGGAACAACTATGTAGTCAATAACACATAAGACGCATAAAAGTGCACTATAAATACAATATCCGATCAGTATGTATTTACAGCTACGTAAAAGGTCATGAAATTATATTTACATCCATTTATGATTAAATGTACATGGCACATGCATTTTTCCATAGGGTGCTTTTAGCCGGNGTCTGAGGAGTATTTCGAATCTGTGCTTTAGTAAATTCATATGTGCGACTGTTATTTTATTTTTACATTTCAAAGCAATTTCGCGTTATAGATTTAAATTTCAAACATATTGATATCGTTCCGAATTGAGTGGGATTGAGAACTAGGTTTAAAAAAGTATCTATAAAAGATAAATCGAAAGGGGGAAAAAATACTTCAAGCTAATCTGAATATAAATAGGATTAGATGCTTTTTAATATGACCTGAAATGCAATTTAAAGTTTTCGCTGTCTGGTCATTCTGAAATAAATATTTCAGCTTGCACACCCCTGCACAGAATTCTAATTTGGAGCATTTGTTGTGGGAGAAGGTATGACTTTACCGGTCTGAATTATACATTGAATTGTGAACCATGCTGACAGAATGAAATCAACATAAAAGTCTATCCTGCCTAAGAAAGACGCAAATTCAAACCGAATTCACTCACTATTTATAATTTTATCATTTTATGGGACATTTATACATTGAAAGCCTCTCTATTACACATAAGTTTTGCCGTCTGAATCGCACCTGGATCTTATTAGAACATTAAGAATACACTTTATGCGTAAAAACAGTTTGGGATGGTAAATGTCCATTTTTGTTCACTGCCGTTTTGGTCCCCAGTCCCTACCAAAAACTAGCACTAGTTACAAGCTGTATGGACTCCCAGCAGAACTTCCTCTCCAGTCGCCAGTGCCCAGTCAGAGCTGAAGATGAGTACACGATTTATTATTTTTATTTATTTTTAAAAAAAAGTGGAAGGTGGGGTGGGCATCATTAGAAGAATATCATTTTAGAGAATGGTGCCAAAGATGGGGCAATTTCTGCAAGGGAAAATCGCCCCGTTTATCGGTACCAATAACCACTAGAACAGGGGCTGGTTGGGAATTGTGGCCCGGGGTTATGAAGCTAAGCTCCGCCCCTTGCAGAAGCCTCGTCCGTGATGTCACTTCCAGGCCTGCGGGGTCCAGACCCGGAGGCCAGAACTGACATCACAGACGAGCGTTCCCCCATTTACTGACGGCACCTCAACCAACTGGAAACTCCTGACGGCTGGTGATAGATTTTAAAGGCTGCACATGCTAATCAGTAGACCGGCATGTGCGGCCTGCTGCCTTCAAACACCAATGGCGCGGCGACCCGGGTGCCTTCTGGCACACACTCTAGCCTACCCCTGCACTGGAACGATATCGCAAATGAGTAAATACCTATACCCACTCACCATGCATATCATTTTCTTCCATACTCCCAAAAACATGCTAGTAGGTTAATTGGCCACTGCTCTACTGTGTGGGCTTAGGAATTTAGACTGTCAGCTTCGGTGGGGAAGGAACTGATGTGAATGGTTTCAAGTACTATGTGCTGAATAATAACCTGTGGATTCATATTTAGTAAATCACACCTTATTCTCACCCTGTTTCTTTATCATTTCACATATTAGGTTTCCACATTTTACCACCAGTGTCTACTGGACATGATTGATGTCAAAAGCGATGTGAAGGCATATGTCTGACTCATGGCCTTCTGATCTGTAATGACAGGAGTAAAAGCAAGTCTCTAGGGCCAGTGTTTACATTCTTTAAATCCCTAAAGGGGATTGTACCATGCATTTTGGAATCATTGGCCCTTTCTTGCTTCAGCATCCTTTGCAACATAAATAAAATACCATAAGGTAGGCTTATCTACAGATGAAAGTAGAGGTTTTGCCCATAGCAACCAATCCGATTAAAGCTCACATTCTCCAGTATGTAAAATGAAAGTGAGCGCTTGAATCTGATTGGTTGCTATGGGCAACATCCCCACTTTTCAATCTCCTTGCAATCTCTTAGTAAATATACCCCCATCATCTTAATAGTTTTACTATGGTTAAAGGGAAATGTTCAATTTAAAAGGTGTCTCATCCAGTATATATCATTGTAACTTTTCTTAAGGCTGGATTAATCTACCTATGCACTTTGATGTACTGTTGTCATAACTTTGGACTTTTACTGCTTTGTTTCTGTGTTTGAACTCTTGCAAGGAAAACCATTAGGGAGATTTAGGTGAATTGAAATGTTGAATAGAAGAAAATCATTTCTTCCAGTGCTCAGAGGGGGAAATAAGTCATGTTAAAAGCTCGACGTCCTTTGTTTTGTTCAAGAAAATGTAATTAATACAATATCATTTTTAGATCACAACATCTTATACCAGCAATGCCTCTATGTGATGTATTTGATCATTTGAAGCAGACAAGGGTAGTTTATATATTATTTAGTAAATTATAGCAATAGAGGATGTAGCCATTTTGTCATTTCAGTACATCGGTTCTCTTATCTGTAAAATAAAGAAAGAGTTACTGACATTTCACACAATATCCAATGTTAAAAAGTAATAATGCTCAGTCAGGAAACAAAGAAACCAGGGGAGACCCGGGGCCGGTGCTACCAGTAGGCCATCTTTGGTGTTCTATAAAATGGCGGGGCCTCCCCTCCTATGTAAACAGGACTGAGGGGGCAGCGGGTGGGCTCGGATGGTTGGAGAGGGTGCAGTATTGATAGGTCATGTCTAGGGTGCCCAGAGACCTAGGACCTGCCCTGGGGAGACCCATGGTTATTTGTGCATTTCGGAATTATTGCTAATTTAGAAGAAAACAGAACATTTACTGCATTAAAATGTTTTTGTCAGTTGTTCATACCCGCCACTGTCCTAATTTCAGTGGGAGAGTCCCGCTGTCCCGCCCTCCTACCGGTTTGTCCCGATAAGGGGACAAACTAGTAGGAAAGTGGGGGCTTTTAAAAAAAACATTTTACTAATAGGGGTCGAAGCCGCAGGGCAGGGCTCCCGGGGGCGGATGTAACACAATTAGACCCAACATTTGGGTCTATATGAACTAACCTACGGGACTGGAAGAGGGGGGATGTTGTCCATAGCAAACAGTCAGATTCAAGCTTTCAGTTTCATTTTACAACTGGAGGATGTGAGTTTGAATCTGATTGGTTGCTATGGGCAACATCCCCAACAATCCCGCAGCTTAGTAAATCTAGGTCTTGGTGTTCTTGGAGTTCTTCTTCCTTCACATTTGTGGCAACACCACAATGTACACAATGTTTCTTTCGAGGTTAGTTGATTGCACAGGTTTATTGCAGAGAGGATAACTAGGTAAACCTAAACTTACTTTATAGCTGCTCTTTGTTGTCTGTATAGTAATTACCATTTGCGCGACCAGTCTATAGGGCTGTGAATATAATAGCCGTCCGGAGGGATGGGGGGGGGGGGGTAAATGAACAATATTTAAAACAGTCATGGAAGTTACAACAGCCTTGGGCTGGTGCAAGATTTCTGGAGGGAATAAACAGAAACCTGGCTTCTATGGAGTGACCCCAATACACTCTCTCCCAGCATATCCAGCTGAATACATGAACATCAGGTCCTGTGCATACACGTGCATACAAGTGCTAAGAGTTGTGACATTCACACTGCAACAAGTGTTATTTCCATCTCCTATCTTTTATTTGTCATTGGATTCAATAATTCATAAAAACGCAAATAACTCTCACTAGAGGCAAACAAACTCAATGTTTTATTAAGTAAACACGACAAATTTAACCCAAGGGGCAATGGGAGCTAGGGGTGCCGCATTTTATTTTTATCCTATTGTGCCAGAACATGAATTTGTGAATTTACCCAGAGGACAGAACAAACCTTAAGAAATGTCCTAATTCTTAAACTTGATACCTTTAGTACATGTACTAGATATGTGTATAAATTACATATCAAACCAAATTCAAGAAATCAATAATTGCTAATTGGGGGGGCAATGGGCTGTTTTTGGAGGCACGATTTGTGTTTTTTAATGATTTAACCACCTTACAGTATGTCCAAATAGATCTGTTCCATACTATATAAAAAGAGCACTCTATATAGGATCCGACCCTTGGTATCATCGAGGAGGGTTGGAAGGGGACGTGTACTTTTAGTGGGTGGTGGAGGTATTGTAATAGTACAGTAAGGACTGGGTTCAACTTCAACCTCTACGTCCTATTCAGGTTTCTGAACCACTCTGATTTTAAGGACGGCCAGTGCAGAAACCTCTCCATGGTCCTCATTGCTGAGAATGTGGGTTTCTGTATTATTAGAGCCAAGTCCTATATTCGGTTATCTTCCTGGGATCTGGTCCATGATCAATTTTGTGATGATGTGTGAAGGCAATAAAGAAATATAATTATGATCAGGACTCAAAGTGGGCATTTAAAGGTTGCAGTATGGCAAAAAGCTCCGCCCCTTGCATAAGCCCCGGTAGAAGAGTTTCCGGTATGCCATAACGGCATATACCGGCCCACTTCGAGCCCTGATTATGATACATCACAATATATAACTCTATAAACAACATTTTGTTTTTTACTTTATTACACATATTTATACTAAAAGAAGCATTATCATAAGTAATATGGTGTACACTTCATCTATGGTTTAAACTGTTCCTTTATTCTTTCTATATAGTATCTTTTCTATGTATGAAGTCAGCAAGGCCATACGCATTTAACTATGACATTTACGATTTTCCATGGTCCGTACCACACTATTTTCCATCCGGGTGCCACTGCTATGCTACAGTAAACTGCCAGACACTGGAGTAATTACAGAATGTGAAAAATATGTACAGTAATGTGAACAAAGCTGTGTTGTAATTGCCTTTTCATTATTTGCCAACACTTGGTTATTTAGTGACTGGTTGCAGACATACTGCCAAGTGATTGCTTAACAATAGGAAGCTAAACCCAAATTCCTCTGCTCTGATGGCCGGTGTTTGACTGGTATTCAGATTTTGATTGAACAACCAGAGCATTAAAGTGGGATATAATATGGTCTTGGTTGAAGATTGGCTAATAGTCATTTCTATCCCCCAGAGAAATCAGCATTTAGAGACCAAGTCATGGTTAGCTGTATGTATAATGTATTTAACTCCCCGAGGAAAAGAATCATTTGCATGATTTGAGGCCCGAGGTTTCCTCCAGGATCGGAAAATGTAATATAACGTAGTATCACTTTCTGAGAGACAAAATGTATTTTACATACTGTGCATCCAGCAGTTTATTTCAAAGTGAAGTCCTTGCTGGCCGGCTGCATGTTCTGTATAGGGTCCAAGGAGTGAATATAGATAATGGGCATACAGACGTGAGTTTCTGTGCCGTACACACTAAACTAAAGTGTTCAGTCAGTCCACATGGACAGCCAAAACTATTATTATGCTACTAAGAATGTGTAATGAAATGGAACGTAGCGTTTACTTAGGAAATAAAATGTAGTCAAAGGTGATTTTTGTACTTCGAGGCAGACTATATATATATATATATATATATATATATATATATATATATATATATATATATATATTTTATTATTATTATTTGTTTTGTTATTATTCATATTTTGCATTTTATTGGTTGACATAACGATTTAAGTATTCAGAATTTAAAACAGAATATTTAGCCTATGAATAAACCTTGAAAATTAAATAGCATGTAAAATGTTTTCTCTCTATATGAAACTATTTGTAAAAAAGTCATTTGGAATAACAGGAACTTTGGGCTTTTTTTAATGGGGGGGGGGTAATTAGATGACCCACCAACAGAGGCAGAATTATCTGCAGTCACTATCCATGCATAAAAACATCCGCAATATACCCCATACATAGACCCCTGACTTATTAACTCCAGCAGACTAAATAGTAAAGCAGTACAAAATTCTAGGTTGATGGGCATTGAATGGGCACAAATATACTGTACAATGTACCAAGAATCAGGGGCATACTTAACACGAGTTTCCAGTCTGTGCCATATCTCTATTGCAAGGAGAAACACACCTGACGTGACCTTAAATATATCAGTAAAGACAAAGTGCTACATACCTCCCAAAATTTGACTCGGGATAGTCGGGACAAACAAGTCCTGTCCGTGACTCCGCCCCAACCCTGCCCAAACCCCGCCCCTTTTGTCACCTTGATCGCTNCAAATTGTGTCATTTTATAAATTTTTATAAAAAAAAAACTGATTATTTCCTACCTGTTTGTCCCCCTATTGGGACAAACTAGTAGGCAGACGGGACAGCGGAACTAGGAGGTATGGCGCTACCACACTTTTGTGTTGACAGCCCACATGTCACCAACACTAGAGAAAGACTACAGTAACGGAAACTGGGAATGGACGTTAGAGAGCACACTGAGACACTGTGGTGGCTAATAAATTGATGTACGCGATTGTGTTGCATACATAATGCGTCTAGCATATTTATTTTGTATAAACAATATATATATATATATATATATATATGTATATTTTATAGATACATAATGATAAATACTAAATAATTTGTGTGCTTCTCAGTGGATTACTAAAAAATGTTAGGTATCTCCACTAAGCAAAACTAACCACCCCACCTATGATCTTTCTGGACGCGTTACTATATTGAACTTTAAGCATCCTAGGTATATGTGTGTTTATGAAACTGCATTTGAAATAATGTGATGCACATTTTATTGAAGTCTTCACCGGTAATAAACCTCCGATTCATTCTGCCAGTATGGTCACATTCCATTGGCATTGACAGTTTCATGCCTGATAATTGGCATATTCCTACTGATCATTCGCAGACAGAATCTGCCATGATTTTAAGCATAGCATCGCACTAAGGTGTACGACCCGCTCCAAATGAGCAAGACAAAGTGGTATATTAAGTTCATGCATAAACATAAGATAGCAGTCCCTGAACACAGACGTACAGGAATCTTTATTTCTATGTGCACCTGATTGTATGGTTGCTTTGTTTTTTTCTCTTTGCGGATGTAGCAGCTCCGCATCCATCTCTTCCAAAATTCCTCTCTCGTCATGCGAAGGCAACATCTTAACTATCCTGATCTGAAGTAGAAAGATGCTGGAACTTGTTGCATACAATTAAACACCAACTCGTAGCCGCCTAAGCTATTTCACATTTCATAGTCTTGCAATTATTCTTCTCCTGTTGGAAATATGCAGTCCCCTAGGAACTAATTAGAGAAAAACTCTCATCACACACAAGGGGTGAGCAAACAAATCCTTCAAGCTTGCAGTAAATGTTCAACATTAAAGGGACGTATTCTGGGAGTCACAGCAATCAGTTTGGTTCAGTTAATTACTAATCTAGTTTCCAGACTGGTTACATTACATAATTATGACACCCATTCAACACTTAAAAGCCAGGCCTCTGAGTGATTGTGATAAAGATCTAGAATTTGACAGAAAGGTAATTGGGCAAAGCCAAACAATAGACATCCAACAGTTGACGGTGTGTCATCTTTGGTTTTTTGGAAAGGTTTCAAGTATTTTAATGCACATAAAATTGACATTTCTCTTCATTAAAGTAAAATTGTAAAGTTAATTCCTCTGCGCTATGTCCTCTGTTTTGCATGTTTCTTGTTCTTCTTTCATCTGTCGGAATAAGACCTCTCCTGTTGAAATGTGATGGGCTGTCTCCGTTATCTGCTAGCATAGAGCGCGCGGAACTATATCAAAGGTCCCTCGGAGATTTGCAGTATCAGATACCTTACACAGTCTAAAAAAGAATCTTATTTTCGTCTGTAATTGTTCAATCACATTCATTTTATGAATTTACTTAGAGACATCATATCATAGCTGCTCGCGTTAGGGTAATACAATCTGAGACTATGTGAAACAAACATCAACACTAACAAGATAAGTCCTGGTGCCNAGATTTACCATTCACTCCTTTCTCTGGTGGATATGCGTATCTAAGTTTGAGATAAATCATAAATTGTATAAAGTATGGAAAATCCACAAAGTACTGACAAATCTGTAAGATCTGTGTCACTCCGGCAAACGATCGTAACTAGTCCTTAAATGTGACAGCAGAACACAATCTCCATGGAATGTACAGCATCAGATGTTTATTCTGGTTCAAGCTTTAATAAACGGTCTATGATTGATTATTCCAAAACCACCTTAACTTAACTTATAACTAAAATAAAGACACGGACAAGTTCATTGCAAGGGGACATAGGTTTATTGAAAATGCAAAAAATTGNATTAAATTAAATTGAATAAATTTTATTGATTGACTATAGAATTTGGATAATGAATTGCTTTAGGAAATTGGTGGCCCAAGCTTGTGAGTGGTGTCAATGATTGTATTTAAAGACAACCGTGGTTGTGTCATAACTGGCGCATCCCCACCCTAACCCACCAAACCCGTTCCCCCGGCTCACCCTTTTCTTTGCCAAAATTCCCTCACTGGGAGAAGGCAGATCAGACCCCGCCACGAGACAGGCGACCTGATGTTCACATTATAAGGGTGCNCCTCTGAACACAGATATTTCCCCCTGATCTTCTTATTGCGCCCCCAAAACTAAGTTGACACCCCCCACCAGCACNGCCAACCCATGTCCCGTCTGTGAAGAAGCGATGTGATATAGGTTGTGGAATGTCAGTCGCTTCCAGGACTTGGATATGCCCTGAGATAATCCTGAAGATCATGGATCCTCGCCGGTCTGGTAAGTCTTCATGAATGCTGTTAGAGAATGTATGATGTATATAGGGGAAGTAAGGAGGAGCATGCATATTCAAGTGGAGGAAGGAGGATTGTGGGCTCACAGAGTGAAGCAGGACGGGAATACGGTAGGTATACAAGGGGCAGAAGGAGGACTATAGTCATACAGGGGAAGAAATAGGACTTTGGAAATACAAGGATGGACAACCAACAAATGCAACACAAATGTAAATGTCATTAGTAATACTATAATGAGCATTGTTCTGAACCACAGTTAAAAATAAAAATCCCATTAAAAAAATCTAGGTAATAGAATTACTAAGCCGCATGTGCTCATTATCGCCGCCTAGCTACATTTGTATTAGCAAATAGATTAGGTTTTTGAAATTTACTAAGCATCGTTTTGCTGCCTCGTAATCAGCGCTTTAGAAATGTCCATGGTATCAATAGATACTTTCATGGCGACAAGTTCGTTTAAAATCAGCAGTTACCGCAGAGGCGAGTGTGAGGGGTCATTACTGTATGTCTAAATCACTGCTCACTCTCTGAATTGTGTGCATACGGTATTTGGGCTTCAGTACATCGGCACAAACTCTGAATCAGGTCCCTAAATAAGCAGAATGAAAAAAGTTGCTGAAATAAGGTGAAAATCTGACTCTGTCTCAGTGTGCANAACAATAATTAACAATACTTCTCCCTTCTTATTCTGACCTTACGTTATAATCATTGATTATGCCCTCAAAAACATTTTTTCTTTCCTTGAAGTCATCTAATTATCGCAGCTCAAGTGTGACTTGTTCTAATCTTCCACTATTTCATGTCACCGGAGAGAAGAAGTTAAGTAAATATGCACTGAAATAAATATTCACNTTTTATAAAGGACGGCTTGCAGTGATTGCCATCAAAATGCCAGAGGGGAAATTCAAGTTGCCAATTTAGGCCTTCCAAAAGTAGCACAGGGAGTTCACATAGGAAACAGAGCAGGAACATTGACCAAATCTAAATGACAAGTATAGACAGTNATTTCCCAGCACATTGAGATGGTTTATCATTTTTAAGATAGGGGGGGGGGTTGCTATTCAATGTATTGTCAGCCAATCAGAAAGCTGTAAATAAATTGACAAGATTTCTCACAATACCAGCAATGATGGCTNATTTATAGGCAACACAATGCATTTATGGATATATGTATCCAGTGCTGCNTCAGTTATTGTTGCGCTCCGGACTGCCAAAATTGGTTGACGTTGGGGTGTTATGACATCATGACATCCCCCCATGTGACATCCGTCTTGGCCCTGAAGCAGACTTAGACGACATTACTGGCTTTGAAGTTCATGTTCTTCTGTACGCCAGTGATGTGGTGCTGGTTCTCTGCTCTGACCGGGCCCCTTCTCTGCCCGGGCCCGGGAAAGTAGGCCTGACTCTTTCCCCCTGATGGCGGCCCTGTGTGTAGTCATTGCTGCACAGTAGGGATAGAAAAGAATTAGTAGAACCTGTATTTACATAGCGAGTAGCTGTTTCTACCCATGTATTTAAAAATTACTTTGAATTTAAAATACTCACAAATTAATGTTAAACATAAGTGAGGAAAGTGAATACAGTTATTCCCTAGTTATTCCCACTAAGCCTTCTTCTCTTTCTTCCCCTTCTGCCATATAAAAACTAAAGTAATTAAACCTAGTGTACCCTACTAATTTTACTATATCCCTCTTAGTGGGATATAGTATTGCCAACATAAAAAACATAAAACATAAAAAAAAGTAAAAGAAGAATTGCTGAGAAATATCACTGGAGCAGTGTCAGTGTATTTTAGCATATTTTGCATATCACAGTGACCTATATAATATAGTATAATGATAAAACATCCCTATAACTAAGACAGAAACGTACAAGGCAAAAATGGACCGTGTTGGTATGTTGAAAGCAATGACAATCGAAAATTGGCATGATGGACGTTTGCTTGCATGGTACAGGATAGAAAGAGTGTGGTTTATGGATGAAAGTAGGGGTGTTGCCCATAGCAACCGATGTTGTCCATATGGGCAACATCCCCACTCTTCAATCTCCCTGCAATCCCTCTGCTTTGTAAATTTAGGACCTGGTGTTTGCAGCACTCTAGAATAGTTTCCATAGCTCTTGGCGCTTCCAGCATGTTGGTACTGTATTCCAATTTCCATTGAACCTCACAAGCTATTTATGTCTCTTCTGCATAATATGTCACAATTTGTAACCTTCAATAGTCATGATCCACTATGGGTCTAGAGCTAAATCTGGCCATACACTATACGATAAATTGTTCCAATCGAAAGAGTGGGCAAAATCATAATGAATTGCAGGGGAGGTAAATTTAATTCATTACAATCAGTATTACAGATGAGAGATGATGTTTCTAGCACAAATCTAATAACAGTGTAACAGTAACGCTGGTCAGTATCTGTGTGCAACATGCAACAATAAAGTATTCTCCCTGCATTCAAACACTGACATTCATTTTACCTCCCCTACAATTCAACATGGTTTTACCCACTCTTGAAAAATCTTCAGATTGGAACAATTTTTCTTATAGTGTATGGCCAGCATAAGTCTGTCCATGCCATTTGGAGCTCGGGTAAAAACCAGATCCTTTAATTAAACTGTGATGGTGCACTGGAGAGCTACGATCTGTGATATAGCCTGATTGAATCTGCAACAAGAATTTCCTGGAGATCAAATCACGTTTATACTGAAGTCTGTTCTTTATGGGACCTTTATGGTCCCAATAGGGTGGGTGTATTTCAAACCATTTTTATGACACACCANCAAATTGGTCCATGACAAACATTGTGCAACAATTGACACAATTAGTGTAGTATGTAGGCACATTCAGTGCTTGAAGGAAAAAAAACAAAACCTAAACAATAATATAATAATAATTAAATTTGTCGCATAACGTAGTATGTTGACTACTATATTTAGTACAATCCCTATAACTGATTATAGTGGATTTGGGACCCCAAATATACAAAAGCTAGAGTGGTCAATCTTGGACAAGCTTCTGTACTCTATAGTACAGTTTAATTGATAAACGGTACTATTATTATAATAATATTATAATCATTAATAGTATCATAATTCAATATGTAGCATAATATCATTTTATATTTTCCTTATAATACTGTTACCTAAACTGCTTCAGACTTCAGAAACTTTTTGTTTACTGGAGTATGCGTTACACATTTTGAGATACCTTTTTCTTTAAACACACATACAGTAAATTAAATTGTTAATTATTAACAATATGTAAAATGCTAAAAAGTATATTATAATAATAATATTAATAATAATANNANNANTANTAATAATAATAATAATAATAATAATAATAATAATTGGAAGATATTTCATTCTTTAATACCAAAAACAAGAAGCTTTTCCTGGAAAGGGCATCTGCTTGGTAGCAGGGTACATAAATATTAATATTATTCTATTCCCATTCTACCCGCCCACTGAGCGGTTAATTCCCCAGAGAGAAGAGCTCAGTGATGGATTATCTAAGTGTTTAGGATTGCAACTGATCCCTTTTCCTCACTGTTATTCCACAACTTGAAATTTATATTTCTGCAGGGACCCATCATGCTTCACATTACAGACATATACGGATTTGCCACAAGAGAGAGGTTCAAAATGGCACAGCAGAAATGAGTGTTAAGGTTGTGTCTCTGCCTGTTATACTAGATATAACACTTGTCAAATAACTCAGCTGACCCTTCAGTATCTATCAGGCTCTACAGTGATTTCAGAGCGTACGCTGTACCCGTCAGAAAATGTTCTCTTCTACCATCGACCTTACACACACAGAGAATCAAATCTTCAGAGCACAGCTGTAGAGGATTACTTCAAGTATTACCTTGCACCGCTCACTCCGATGGACCTACANCAGTCACCTTTCAGATTAACCTTTTCTATTAATACTATTAAATATAAATATGAGGTGTGTAAGGTATGCTTAAGAAACTGAATTGACTCCTCGGTTTGGTGTTTGGTGTATGAAAATCTAAATTAGCAATGCAAATATGTGTTGAGTGTTATCAAGTTAAGGGCACGCAATTATGCAAAATGGGAATAATATCAAATGCAAGTGTGCGTCTCAAAGCTTTGTATGTTGATACATTTTACAAGGGTGATATTTACATATTATACACTAAATGCAAATGAAAGTGTATAAATACTAGACTGTTTTCATTGAATAAATATAATAAAGTATATTATCTGGTTATTGCCGTCTGTAGCTTGCCATTTAAATCTGGAGGCGACCTTTTTGTGCGAACGGGTCAAAGGGTTCTACCAGAAGTAACATTGTTATTGAGAGAAGCGTTGACTCACTACAGGGAGAAAATGGATCAGAGATGGGAAAG
>JABWIB010007604.1:4917-20381 GCA_016617825.1 Platyplectrum ornatum
ATAGATAGATAGATAGATAGATAGATAGATAGATAGATAGATATGAGACAGATAGATAGATAGATGATAGATAGATAGATAGATAGATGATAGATAGATAGATAGATAGATAGATAGATAGATAGATAGATAGATATGAGACATATATATATGAGATATGGAAGAGATATTTGAGAGATATTAGGTAGATTTTGTATATGGAGAACGTGTATAAATGTTTGTGAATAATGTGATGTGTGTGGTCACAATTGTACCAGGGTCGATGCTGCTGTCATTAGGGTTATTATATTGAAGATCGCTGGATCGTTGCACTGCACTGCGCCTCCCGGTCGTCTTTCCACAATGTGTTTGTAAATCGTGTACATATTGTCATGCCATGTTGGATGTTTACTCTCCTGTATTCTGCGAGTTGTCACTGAGCACGTTTCCTCCATTGTGTCTTTCAGCTAGTGGCCCCTGTGGATGGGAAACGTGGAGCCGGTTGCTGTTGGAGATCCTAGTCGCGTTGTACCTGCTCTTGGGTTGTGCGCTGAGCCTTTTCTTCTATAAAAGTGAGTAGCATTGTGTAGATTGTGAGACCGCAATATCCATCTGGTGTCTTCTACTGGTAGAATGTAAGATGCATAGAGGGGGATTCGTCAGTACCCGCACACAATTACTGTGCTTTATACACACTTGTGTGACGTGGATTCTGGAGACCCCCGTGTGTTTTATGATTCTGTTCTTATCTACCAATCAAATGTTTTCATGGCCGGGGTGGAGGCACCGACTGTCCAGATCATGTAGGCACGAGATACATGGAAACCAGACAGGTTATTGTCTCCAAAACCTCAAAATAATGGCGTAGAATGTTATGGAGCACAGCCAATGGCAGGTCCAAGAAGTGAAGAGATAAATCCAAAGAAATCCTGGGTTATGAGCTCCGACGGGACATACACCTGACGTAGACTATCAGAACACAATATAACCACACCTCATGATAATGACAAATGTTCCTGAATAACCATGACTGCAGCTGACCCTCCCACAATGCCGGCCCATGCCCTCCTGCAGGATGGGAGGGCACACCCCTGCGCAAACTCTTTTGCCTTACCGCAATGTATCCGTGTATATGAGGAAATAAAGTTGTGAATGTGATTTCCCGTCTGTCATTAACCACAATGCTCCTCTTCCTTGGGTCTTCCAGGTGGCGGCTCCTGTAGACGGAGAGCATGGGGCAGGATGTTTGAGGCACAGACTTTATTCTGTCACAAAAGTGAGTAACTTTGTGTTGATTTTATTTGTTCATGAACAGGTTTTTATTTGGCGGCATCACATTATATATGAGCACTGTGCAAATGTTCATTATAATGACATAAATACTGGGTTAGTAAGAGCGTATATGCTACAGAACGTCGAGGGTTGATGCATAATTGAGTGTGATATATATTATACAGTGGAGCAGTGGTAAAAGTGATCCCGTCACACAGCAGAATTACAAACAGGGCTTGTAGGAAATATTACTATGGAGAGAGAAAGTGTGAAGGAGTTTTACTGGAAGAGGAAAGTCATGCCAGAGAGTTTGTGCAGCCCAAGAGAAGTCATGTATCCAGGAATCAGAGCTTGTAATGGGTGTAAAAGAGATTGGTGCATCCTGTGAACATGTGAGAGACGAGCTGGATGTATATGAGAGGAGTGAGGATATGTAGGTGGGCAGGGGCGTAGCTAAAGGTTAATGGGCCCAGGTGCAAAAGGTCCGCAACAAAAACAAGAATCTTGGGTGTTGGGCTGAGGGTGTGATTTATGGGCAGGGTGTGACATCATCAAGCTCCGCCCATTATAGAACCGATTGGGCCTACTTACCTGGGATTTTGAGAGAACTACCCACAATTCAGCAGTCTAACAACTTAATATATAGTGTATACAAACTGTATTTTGTGCACAATTGGTTGTGCATTCTAGGTGAGAAAGTAGCGCTATAGGGGGAGAACCACAGCAAAAACTAAATATAATAGAAAATAAGGTCAAAGTGGCGCACACATCAAAGTCCCTTAATGTTACTACACAGACAAGTTGTTTTCTGTGCGCCTGATTAGCGTGCGTTGGTTGGTCGCGCATGCGCAGTGCGAAAAAACGTAATAAAAAGGCACGCACTGCACCCGCAATGCGCAACTCAGGATCAGCTCCCATGTGTCTACAGCCATAGGGACATAGGGAGTTATTCATGACCATCATATTAATGAAGGCTAATGTAGAGAACTGAATCCATTGTATCTTTTTATTTTTAGAAACCAAAGAAGAGATTCCACTTCCAGAGAAGAATCCCCTATCCAAAACCCTGATAACCAATGGAGAAATTCCTGATGGGATCACAGTAGAGACGGGAACATCCATGAATGTTTCTGGATGTAGAGAGAGAGAAGAACATGGAGAGGACCTCTCTGCCCAGCACGTGATACCCAAGCAAGACACATTGAATTCCACAGTAACCATACCTGAGATATGGGAAGAGGTCTCGCATGTTGTAGGTTCTATGGATGGTAAGGAATCACAGGAAGGACTTCCATCCATGACTAGAGAGGTGCAGGACATGGTCTGCAACAAGGATCCAGTAGCAAATGGTTGACAAATGGCTACACGGTGCTTTTCCAGGTCTAATATTCTGCCTGATCTAGGTATAAAATGCTCAGCTAAAGGTGTCGAGATAAGAAACCTTTGGTATCAAAGAACTGGCATGGTTCAGACCTCAGCCAGGATGGTAGGAGTACTCTGTTATATATATATATATATATATATATATATATATATATATATATATATATATATACAGTATATATATGGTAAAGAGGAAACAATGTGCAGGTGTACACACTGACGTGGAATCGCGCTCATCCATAAATATTGGTCCATATTTACACTGAAATGTATGCGGTATTGGTTAATAATGTGTGTTCATTTATCATGATTATTCATCAAAATACCAACAATAGTATTGAATGTTATTTATACTGAGCAAAATGAGAACAAAGAACCAATGACTCAGAGTGAGCAGTGACGCAGCGAGGATGAGGAGGTCTCTGATCTCTGCACTGATCTTATTGATCTATTGATTAGAATGTACTATGTATTATAAGGGTGCAGGACAAAAAAAAAACAAAAAACAAATAAACACCATAGGGCTTATTTTCGGGGTAGGGCTTATTATATTGACCTGCTTTGAATCCAATCATGGCCCCTCCAAGTGCTGCTGACATTATGACACCACATTGTGATTTAAATAGGGCTTAATTTCAAGGGAGGTCTTACTTTAGACAGTTTACGGTAAAATAGGATAGGGCTTATTATCAGGGTAGGCCCTATTATAGGGGAAACACGGTATGTAATAGGAAAGGGAACGTTACAACTCCACTTAGACCCCACCATTGGTTAGTAATAATAGCATAACATTGCCCATTTTACCTTCCTTATAGGGTAGAGTATCAAAGGTTTTATTATGTCCTGTACGTTACTTATTTATTCACTGCTTTTTGCTTTTTTTTGTTTTTGTGAAACATATAAATGGACCTGTGAAAAACCCGATGGAAATAATGCTGAGGAAATGATAATATGTGACATGTAACCTAGATTCCTATATGTCTTCATTACTTGAATTTTATATATGTTATATGTATTAATTCATTTAATTATTATATATTTTATATGTGTTCATCACTTGAATTATGATATATGTTAATTGTATTAATTAATGTAACTATTATATAAGTTATATGTGTTCATTATTTTCACTGGCAGTTTCTATACATACAGACTGAATGATGTATTTATTAAGAGCGGATACTTCATGTTTGTGGTCATTATATTAGGAGAACAAGGGAACGGTTTGCAGATTTTGTCTTCTGTGATTTGCTTAATTGGTGCAATCATTTCATATTGTGTTTATACTGTATCATGTCTTCATTGATAAAGATTATGATTAGAAAAATGTAATTGTGTCTTAGATTAATCATCAATCATCAACATTACATTACATTTCACTATAACAATACAACAATACAATACAAAAATACTACATTTCATAGCACAATAACAATACACTATGACAATACATTGTTACAATTTTCAAGCTAAAATGTATCTAACAGGGAAGACTTCTGCAAAAATAGCAGTCACACCATTCCCAGACGCAGGCAAAAAGTCGGACATGTTGAATAATCGCAATGCGCAGCGCTAAGCACACCAGACACGCCAAAAATCTCATAAAATATTGCCCATTTTTCTAGTCGCTAATAGTGTTTTCTATGCGCGCATGCACAGACGCTAAAAAACTATCCGAAACACACAAATTTTGCCGCAATGCGCAAATCTGGGTCGGCCCCCAAGTCTATAAATCTGTTGAAACACTATCTCTACACTAATCTGTAATGAAAGGTCTTCATTTTGCCCACCCAAGCACGCAGTGTTAGGGAATCATGGCGAAAAATCTACGTCGGGAAATGATTTGCATACATAGAAATATAATAATGTGGATATGGAGTGGACGCTTGAATATTGCTCCACAATCTTGTATTTTGTCTTTCAAAAGAAAAACTGATGAGGGGCAATCACCCCGAAACAGCTGTCTGTAGATGGGCAACTCTTCTTTAAGGAAGTGTTGGTTACTGGCTTGGCATTTATTCCCAGTCATGTTGCAAAGGCTCCTTAGTGAGTCGGATGTGACTAGAGGAACGCCTATACCAATAGATGGCGCTAGAGATTCTGCTTCTTTTCTTCTTCCCCAGAGGCTATTTATTTAAAAGAAAATCGAAATTCTTCCCAACACAATTTAAAATGACATTAAGAGCTTTACGAGCCTCATTTTATCACATTCTGAAACCATATAGAGAAAAAAACAATTAAAGACATGAACAAGACTTCCAGTTCCAGTAGGCATACAGAGTTGCTGTCACGTTGATATCACAGTGTACACTAGGATTTGTTCCTTTTTTTCCTGAGGTGGAATTCGAGGTTAATAACGGTGTGAAGATTTTTTGGAGGCTCAGGAAGGAAAAGAAGGACCTTCTATTCTGGAAGAAAATCTGGGACTTTTTAAAGTTAAAATTAAGGGTCCTATTTGAAGGTGATATTGTCTTCAAGACTGCGATTGTATATATATATATATATATATATATATATACCCAAGTATTTCAGATTGTTTCTTGTTAGGGTTGGCGCACTGCAGGGTGGCTTCCTGTTTTTGTTGTGAAGACTTCCAGTTCCATCTGCGATATGAGCGGTCGCACTCTCTGGAGATCCGTGAGAAATCCCCATAAGTCGTCTTATCTGCCAATCCCATGGAGAGCACCTTTCTGCGCTGGTTACCTCTCTCTGCCGCTCCCCCACTTCATGGAAAGGTTTTTGCATTCTGCCTTGTGCGGACACTCAGCAGGGCGCAGCAAAGATGGCGTCCAGCTCCCGCGCTGGCCCTTCCCCAGTACAATAATGCTACCTGGCCTCTCCCAGTGATATTTTGCTGTCTTTATGCAATTACCTGCATAAAAATGACTTTTGCCACCAAAAAGCAACCCTTGCTCATATGGGAAGGCCATAGGCACCGCATATTTCAAGATTATTCTGTGGAAGTCGCTAGGGCCCGAAAGAACTTTGCTACTGTCTGAACACTGGTTAAGGAAGGCCGCAAATCTGCGCTCATGTATCCTGCCTACACCTGGAGTTATGGAGGTATTGTCGCTTGATATATCCCTTGTCAAAATCCAAACTAAAAGAATTATCCATATATATATTGATTAATACTGAACTATTTCTGTATATAATTAGAGGAAAGAAAATCAGTTTTTTAATGTTATATCTATGTGGACGGTTACTATATTGCCATGTTTAGGCTCTACTATGTCTACAAATCTTATGTAATTGGAGGTGTCGGGGGGGGATCGGTCCTTCAGTATTTCCATAATCTACATTACAACGAACTCTTCAGCCTTCAAGGAAAAAGCTTCTAGGGACAAAGGTCAACAAGGAAACTGCGTCTCCAGAAACCGAAACAAGAGATTTAATAAGCAGGGAGTTTGAAAAGTGGGGATGTTGCCCATAGCAACCAGATTCGAGTTCACATTCTCCAGTATGTAAAATGAAACAGAGCTAGAATCTGATTGGTTGCTATGGGCAACATCATAATTTTCCAATCTCACTGCAATCTCCCCGCTTATTAAATTTAGGCCTAAGTCTACATTTCTAGTTGTTAAGGAATTCATTAAGACATAAGAACATTAATGACATGAACTCTGGCTGCAGAACTTTCTTTCTGACCTTACTCCCTGGAAAGAAAACTCTATTGAAGTTTTTGGTAGAAATATGACAGTAACAATGGTGCTGATTCCAGCAGGGAATTCCCCCCCCCCCAAAAAAAAAATTCTCAGTTGAGGCTCCTTAGGGTCTCCATAATTTTTCAAGGTTCCCCTAAGACACAATAATTTCTATAATTTCAATAAAATCATGTAATAACTATTTAGGTAGATACAGAAATACTTCAGGGTGACATCAAATCTTGTGTTACTCCTATACAAGACATAAAATTGTGTTTCTGTGTAACACTAGCAATGTTGCACCATATCAGGAAAAACATTTCACGGCCCCCCATGAGAACGTTGCGGCACCTCAGGGAGCCACTGGCGTATTAGGGTATTGAAACATCCGTACTTACACTATTGCCGCTTGAAGCATTCACATCTAGGGATCTTTCACACTGATTTGCTCTCAGCCAGCTCAGCGTCCTGTGCTCCTCTGCTGTCTTGCTGCGGATCTCCGCTGGCGTCCAGTGTCCACGGCAGTAAGAAAACAATAGAAACAGAGAAAGATGATGGTGCCGATCTCCTATTACTCAATATAGACGCACAAGAAAGTCCTACTCACAAAGGAAGAACTTGTCTAGAAGTACTCTCCACGCTATCTCCTCGTGGATGACACCAGCTGTTACTTCANTGACTCCACTGGGTCCTGCACCGGGCCAAATAGCTCTGTGTACGCGGTAAAAGGCTTCTAGCCAAGGTTGGCAATNAGGCTACTCTAATGTTCAGTCCAACATACATTTTATTAGCCAAGTAAAATGAAATAAAATCCCACAGACAGAACGATACAATGTACACTGAGTACCAATAGATGACAACTGAGAATATACAGAGGGGTTCCACCTGCCGCACACTGACCACCAACGCATTTCGATACCTACAGTATCTTTATAAAGGCGGCGTGTTCTGTGTCCAAAAGTCCATTCTAACCTCTACTTTCCTTGATTGGCTCTTTATTCAGCCAATCTGAAAATTACTGGACTTCAGCTCACATAGATATATATCTGCATGGGATAAACGTCTGTGATCAAGCCTTGAAGCGAAACGCTGCGTAAGACTATTGTAACTGAGACGGCAACGAGAGGGTGAATCCAGCAAAGGGACTGAACCACTCGCAGTGGGAGACTACCTTACTTGCTCCCCACGTGATGCCTCTGCGTTGGGACGCCACGCTTCCAGACCACACTACACAGAATACTTGTGTGTGGACAATATAGGATATTGGTCTGTGGATACAGAGTCCCCTGCTGTCTCCCCACATGAGGAAGGTGAACGTGACGGGCGGAACATCAGAGCCTCATCCTGTAGCCTTAGGGAGCCAGTCACTTCACTACCTCAATACAAAGATATTTTCGCTAGAGACTGTGATACAATTTTTATACAATTTTTCTTGAACTTTTTTGCACTCCCAAAATAAAAATAAATACCCACACCCCTTTTTTCTCTAATATCAAAATACACCATACAATCATGGCCGGCGCTAGGTCTACGGGCGCCCTAGGCAGACCTAGCACCACGCCCCCTGCAAGTGACATCATCACGTCACCTACCACCGCAACGTGATGACGTCACGCCGCTTCTAAACAACCGCAGAGGCCGACTGAGTGGTCCTGTCCTCCCTCCTGGTTTTGAATTATCAGTTTTTTTTACATTTTTGTAGGTTTTCTTTTTTTTTAACAATTTATGTTTTTCCCCTCCTAGCCGGCTGCCCTAGACAACAGCCTGACTTCGCCTAATGGGTGTGCCAGCCCTGCATACAATGTACACATATAGTATAATGCCACTTTCCTGATCCTAAAAAGCCTTATGAAACCAATGTATTCATGAGATATCTCGTATTTATAATATTTTTATGCATATAACATATAAAATGTAATAGCCTAGAAAGGTGCAATAAAGTATCATTTAAGCATTTCTGCCGTTTTTATTGTTTATGTTGATTATTTCAATCCATGCGTCCGAAGATATGTGACGTGGTTCCCTTTATCCAAAACCCTACTACACTATACCACANGAGTGAGTAAATAATGTGATCAAAAACAACGTGAATGAAAAGTGCTGCTACCAACGTGAACCTAGTAATCCATGTGAAGGAATTGAAAGCGACTTTATCTATAGAGTGCCATCTGGTGGATGAAAAGAAGAACAGCACATGGTGTGTAATTAATGTGTATCAATGTGAATGAAAAGTGCTGCTACCGACGTGAAACTAGTAATCCATGTGAATGAATTGAAAGCGACTGTGTCTGTCGAGCGCCATCTAGTGGAGGAAAAGAAGAACAGAACATAGTGTGTATTAATGTGTATCAATGTTAATGAAACAAAACGTGCCTATTTGGTGCCATCTAGTGGATGAAAGGTAACAATACAACGTGTATCATGAATATACAAACATGTATCAATAGTTTTCTGATGTATAAAATGCAGGTATATCTCTCTGTGTATCTAATATCCAAGTTAAGATTGGATGAAAGTGGATGAAAGTGCACATATTTTGTGGTGTATGAAAGTATATAGAGACCGCTATTGTAGGTAAAAGTGACAGTGCATATTCAAAGTATTTTCAAAGTACCACGGCCACAGCAAAGTACAGTTGTTAGCTATTAAAGTGATCAATAGTAAATATTCAAAAAGAGTTATCTTTTTGAATATGAATTGCTCTCCTCAGAATTGGAAATATTATAAATTGACTATAATAAATTCAAATTCTCCAGCAAACTCTCCACTTAGTGAATTTAGGCCTAGGTGTAGAATTTCTCACAGTGTAGGGGTTATAACACCTCTCAAGGGAGCCTGATAATAAAATATAACTTTTAATATGATAACCACTAAAAAGGGGCTATTACACCCTCTCCATAAAATATCACACCAAACAAGCAAAAAATAAAGAAAAGTGAAAAATAATAATAATAATGAAAAAATTAAATCAATAAGAAAAAAAAAAGAAAGGAGATAGAGAGCACAAAAGAATGTATATACAGGTGTGTACCTGATGAAAGAAAGCGCGCCAATCAAAAAAAGTCACCAATCAAGAAACGGCACCAATCAAGAAACGTCACCAATCAAGAAACGGCACCAATCAAGAAACGTCACCAATCAAGAAACGTCACCAATCAAGAAACGTCACCAATCAAGAAACGTCACCAATCAAGAAACGTCACCAATCAAGAAAGCGCAAAGGGCAACTTACCCGACTCTATTTCTATTCCCTTCTAGTGCCGGTTGCCATTCGTCCACACAGAGGTCCTTATGAAACGCTGCTGCAGAGTCTTATACTGTGCTACATGCTGTGTCCTCACTACCAGTCAGAACATGTCATGGTCATGCTGCCAAATGAAGGTTCAGGGGTCACTTTGATGTTCCGTGCACACCGGGCCATTGGCTCCCCTAATCCGTGTTTCGTGTTGCTTGTATTTGATTCACCTCCACCTTATACTCCACCTTAATGAACCAATCCCACTTGAGATTATTCTAGAACAAAGATAAAACTATTCCTGTTAGTATCATTTTGTATGTTTAGTACCTGTTTATATTGATTTTATCATTCATGTATCAACTATATTCAGATCCAAGTAAGTGGCTGCTTAAAGAGAAACTTATAAAACATACGGATGTTGATTCAGTCGATTCAATTCAATATCAAAATGTATTTTTTACGGGGATTTACTTCACTCAGCAATCGCCACCATTATACTCACTGCAGAGAGATAGTCGTCAATAAGAGAATATTCCATATTTTCTACATGTTATTGGTGTAGCCACTTATACATTTCTTACCAGACATTTAAAGGGGAAACGTACCCAATACTTCCAACATTTTATTTATTTAGATTATCCATTCTGTAATCATTCCTTCACTATTCTCTCTTAAAATATCCCGCATGAATTTGTATTATAAGAAGGAAATAATTACACACATAAAGAGAGTTTAACTTCTTCAGTGTGTCAATAATTGTCTATTAACATTGAATTGTGGATCTCTTTTACATTGTGATAAAAAGGAATGGTATTCATTACATCCCTTCGGGATAGAGGGGTATATTTACTAAGCGGTGGGATTGCAGTGAGATTGGAAAGTGGGGATATTGCCCATAGCAACCAATCAGATTCAAGCTCTCTGTTTCATGGAGAATGTGAAACTGAATCTGATTGGTTTCTATGGGCAACATTCACACTATCAAATCTCACTGTAATCTCACCGCTTAGTAAATATAGCCCAGGGATTCAATTCTAAAAATGAATTTAATTTCTTTTTGAAGAAGGATCCGATCATAGTCTCCTCCTCTTAGATTTGGATAGACATTTTCCACAATACAGGCTTGTAAACCCTCTGGTTTTTGCACCATGATGCCTTAAAAACCGTCTCGCTACCGGAGGTAATATGGTTGTGGAAAGCTTTAGTGCTTGAACAATTCCTTCAAATTCTTATATAGTCACCCTTAGGTATTGCTTTCACTGTAGCCTTGGGGTATGCAATATCATTGTGTAAAATACTATTAGTTGTGGTTTCTTTGCGGTACAAATCTATTTGAGTATTACCATTCTGATCAATTGAAATTGTTGTATCAAAATTGTACTTGTTGTTTGCTATATTCCATAGTAAAAGTTAAGATTATTCTCATTCAACCTAGAGATGAACAGATGCAGCAGGGAGAGGTCTTCTTGCCATGTAATAAAGATGTCATCAATATACTGAAGCCACATGAGGACATGAGATGTAAATTCCTCATGAACGTCGTAAATATGACGGCCTGCTCCCACCACCCGAAATATAAATTTGCGTAGGTGGAGACGCAAGCCGGTGGTGTCCATCAAATATTAAGAAATTCTTGTTAAGAACAAACCCTAACAATTTCAAAAGAAATTCATCAAATACATTTTTCTCCAAGAAAAAGCGACATCACATGTACACGATTGTATCTGGGGTAACATATAATTCGTTAGGTTTAAATACTAGGTCCATAGTGCCTCTCAGGTATGTGGGGAGAGCATTCATGAATGATGGTAAATGACAGTCCACGTATCTACTGGCTATTTCGTGAGTGACCCCCTATCCCGACACTATGGGCCTGCCTGCTGGGGAAACCTCATGGACCTTTGGAGTTCTTATCATAGAGACAATAATAATCTGAATTAGATATGATCTTATCATCTTATTATAGGATGTTTCAAAATTGGATTCGATTCGAAATTTTTTTTTTGTAACAATCTATTTTTCAGTTGAGATTTTGATTCCTTTTTTATATACTTCACTGACCACAACACAATGTTTCCTCCCTTATTGGAAGGTTTAAATACCTCCGACCAAGTTTTCATTTCTTTTAAGGCAATCCATTCATCTTTAGATAAAGTTGATTTATTAGTGAATTTGTTCTTCTGACTATTTTGATATAATGAATCTCGGGATTCTGAAAGACAATTAAATTCAGATATAGAAACATAGAAACATAGAAACATAGAAAGTGACGGCAGATAAGAGCCACATGGCCCATCCAGTCTGCCCAGTTGTGTATTTAAAACTATACCAACCCAAATTTATTCTATATTTTGTTTGACAATACCCTTATATTTATCCCAAGCATGCTTAAACTGTTCTGTAGTATTAGCCTCCACCACTTCTGATGGGAGGCTATTCCACTCATCAACTACCCTTTCAGTGAAGTAATTCTTACGGACATTTCCCCTGAACCTACCACCCTCCAGTTTATANGCATGCCCTCGCGTTCTTCTACACCTTTCTTTATGATTTCTTTCTTAACGTTATATTTATAGAGGGCGGTACAGGACGACTTACCACGAACAATTCCTGTAAATCATCTAATACAGCTAACCCTTCTGCTTCTAAGTGAGATGGCGCTTCCTCTTCATCAATGTCACTTTCACCTCTATCTCTCTGTAAACAGGTTTAAGTCTTTCTCCAGGAAGAATCTATTGATATGAGATNTAGGGGAAAAGAATAACCCCCTTTCTTATATTGCCATGTGATAGAGTTTAATCTTCAGTCAGAAAGATTTATAATTTGTGATCTATCGCTTGAATTCCCTATACCTCTTCTCCTTATGGACCTTAATGATGACTTTTTTTGTATAACCTGGTTGGTTTCAACCATTAAGTCTGGAGTCTAAGGGGCAGGGCCACCATCAGGGGGGGACAGCCGGGCCTACAGTCCTGGGCCCGGCAGCCCCTCCACCCCCCAGCCTGCACTGGTGCGCCGGCCACTGCCGGCAGCCAGCATAAAATCACATAGACGCCATTATTGTCGTCTATGTACTTTTAAATAGGCCCGACGGCTTCCCGCAGTGACGTCATGATGTCACGACATCCTGTCGTTATGTGGGGGGCCCGGCTGCCTGGGACTTTGAGAGTCCCGGGCCCGGCCGATCGTGGCAGCGGCTCTGCTAAGGGGTATATTAACTAAGCGGCGAGATTACAGTGAGATTGAAAAGTGGGGTTGTTGCCCATAGCAACCAATCAGATTCAAGCTCTCAATTTAATTTTACATACTGGAGAATGTGAACTCGAATCTGATTGATTGCTATGGGCAACTTCCCCACTTTTCAATCTCACTGCAATCTCTTCGCTTAGTAAATATACCCCTTAGCAGAGCCGCCGCCACGATCGGCCGGGCCCGGGACTCTCCCCCCACATAACGCCAGGACGTCGTGACTATGTGATTTTATGCTGGCTGCCGGCACTAGTAAATATACCCCTAAGAGTCATCAGATGGTCTCTTTTCTTTGGTTTTTTACTCAGTTATTATTTTCCTTTTTCCATGTAAATGTTTTATCTTGATCAATTTTTTTTCTCCCTAAAACCAGATTACACTGTGGCTAATTAATTTACATATCATTGCCACTGAGGGAGTCTACATGATAATGGTTTCTGCCTTGGTTTGCGGCTGCTCTGGTTCTACTGTTATCCAAGCAACAGTCTACACCACCCCTTGCCCAAGCAAAACCATCCTCTCAGGGACCCCCTTCTCTTGCTTTCCAGGCCCCAGTAGAGTCTATGGCATTACAGCACTCAGAATTTCTGCTTCTCTTCAAAAACATTTGTATTATAGGCAGAGTGTTAGAAAACAGCGTCAGGTTTCCTATGTCGTTCTTGGGGATTCTGATTTCCCTGCTACGGCCGTGAAACTAGTAATCCATGTGATTGAAAGCGACCGAGTCCGTTGAGCGCCATCTAGTGGATAAAAAGAGGAACAGCCCATGGTGTGTAATTAATGTGTGTCAATGTGGATGAAACCAAACGTGTCTATTTAGTGGATGAAAAGAAACCCTACAATGTTTATCATAAATATACAAACATGTATCAATAGTTTTTAGATACATATAAAATGCAGGTACATCTCTCTGTGTACAAAAGTATATAGAGACCGCTGTTGTAGGTAAAAGTGACAGTGCATATTCAAACTATATTCGAAGTACCACGGCCACAGCAAAGTACAGTTGTTAGCTATTAAAGTGCTTAAAGTCAAGATCGTATTTCTATTACTTCTATATATATATATATTCTATATATATATATAATTTATGAAATAACATCATATTTAGAACACATAAAATCTTAAAATCACCTCATAAAACCATTTAAGTTCAAAGTCCTGGTTAATGCCTAGAGGTGCAAGTGTGCCCAGGTCATAGATCATTCTCATAATGGTTTTAAATAAGATGATTTTTCATAAGTGATGATTGTCTATTCATTAATTCACATTCAATACTGAAAGACGCAATAATTTGACTGTGCCGGTTGCCTGATGGCAGATACAGCGACCACTGATTAAATCAACAAAAGTACAAAGACTTAAATAGAAACCGCACCATTCAAAAGTGCATTATTATTTTATGCCTTCGTCAAGGGTCTCGTCATGTGGGTCAGTACCTGGTCCAATTCCAAATTCTGGCTTCCAAGTTGAGATGGAATGATGAGGCCCTGTTTGCAGCCTTCTGGAGTGGACTTTCTGATAAAATAAAGGATGAATTATCCACTCGAGACCTGCCTTCTACATTAGAAGAATTNATTTCTCTGTGTACTAAAGTTGATTTACGCTTTTGTGAACGCGCCCAGGAAAAAGAAAGAGCTGAAAAGGTCAAGCCTTATTACCTACCACACCATCGGCCATCCTCCACGCCAAGTGATGAGCCCATGCTGGTGAACCACTCTCGCTTATCACTGGAGGAGCGTCAGAGACACCAAAGGCAAATTTGTNCCTTTATTGTGCAGCCTCAGGACATTTACTTGCTGTTTGCCCTAAACGCCCGGGGAAACTTCCGCCCTAATCAGTGAAGGAGATTAGGAGTAGGCAATACCTCGCTACAGAGATTTGACTGTGTTCTATTAATCAGTCTCGAACATTCTCAGAAAATCAAGGAATTCTCTGCCCTTCTTAATTCTGGCTCTGCTGGAAATTTTATTACCGCCAAAGTGTTTCAAGACTTTCAGTTACCTATTGAGCTGTTACCCCAGCCATTTCACATTACAGCAGTGGATGGAAGTCACATCTCCAACAGCCTTATCACCCACCAGACTCAGCCTCTCAAGATTAAAGTGGGGGCCCTGCATTCATACCCAAGGCATCCTATACTTTTGTTCTGGGTCTGCCTTGGATCATGTTACATAACCCACAGATTGGACTACATCTCAGGTTATTTCCTGGGGTAAACATTGTAAGGACTCTTGTCTTTAGCGTGTCAAACCTTGTTCGGACCACAGTCTCCTCTAGCCAAGAGCTGCCACCCTTACCTTACAGGGACTTCTCTGATGTCTTCAGTAAAGCTTGTGCTGACTCTTTGCCACCACATCGAGAGTGCGACTATCCTATAGACCTTATGCAAGGAAAAACACCTCCTAGGGGTCGCACATATCCGCTTTCTCTTCCTGAGACCAAGACCATCCTCCTCAGGATTCTTTTTTGTAAAAAAGAAAGATGGTGGACTTTGCTCCTGCATTGACTATAGAGGTTTGAACGAAATTAACATTAAAAAATCGTTATCCTCTGCCTCTTATCACGGAACTATTTGATCGTGTCAAAGGTGACACCATTTTAACCAAATTGGATTTGAGAGGGGCTTACAACTTAATTTGAATACGNGAAGGAGACGAATGGAAAACTGCATTCAACACCCGTGACGGGCACTATGA
>JABWIB010007608.1:0-14502 GCA_016617825.1 Platyplectrum ornatum
AGCAAAGATGACAAATAATATGCACAAACATTCTTTGGTAAATTCTCCAGGAATTATCTGTGTTCATTTACATACAGTACCTTATAATGTAACATGGGACCGGATACAGAGTGTTGCAATTTTGCACNGAAGAGGGAAGTGAACTGCGGATCAGTATTCCGCAACCTCCAACCCACTCCGCTTGTCTATCCCTGCTCTCTTGGTAAGAACTAGGCATGTAGAAATCAAATAAGCCCCCATGTATGGATGTTCAAACAAAGGTACTGAGTTCTGTATGCATGGGTATCCAGTCTTCACATCAGCTGCACATTAGCTGCACATTTGCGCAGATGTCACAAGCGGATTTACGAAAGTGGGTTGCTTAAATTTCCTAGAATACGTAAATCTGGTTTTGGCACATGGTTACTAACAGTGGTATATTACATTTTGGATAACTGAAATGGATTTAGAGAAGGTGCTTGCTTATTTGAACTGAAGTATGTTTGCTTAGATATTAGACTTGCTTTAAATGTATTTGTTACTTATTCAAAAAGTGCTGTAATTTNTGGCAGTTCTCTCTGTATCCTGGGAGAGTTGGCACACCTCTCAGGACCTGAGCTGAGGCAGTGATTTCATATAAAACACTGCCTCAGCCCTAATCATTACTATGATGGGTGGAGTTTGGCTGTCAAGCCACACCCATCAATAGCAATTGTATGCTTTTTGTCATTTAGGGGGCTGGGCTCTGGGTCAGCAACCCTGTTTTTATTTTGTGTCATCCCCTTGTAAAATGGATATGATTTTTTTGTTATAAGGACTGAATCAAGTCCTGGCTGAACCATAGATTTCTAGCACAGATGTTGGCATCCTGAGGATTCAGAACCGTGCTGCAAGTCNGGCATGTACACATACACATCTGTAAAATGCGGTTTCGATACAGGATACCTTGTAATATTTAAGAGAACAACATTTTTTAGGAGGAATCACTGTAGTAAAGGATAACATCTGAACAAGTTTCACATTATATAGCCAGGCAGTTGTTTCATTATGTTGCAAAAGTATATGGCACAGCTGACTACTAAGCATAAAACATAGACATTAGACAGGAGTCTAATTAAAAAGTTATGCGGCATTATATCAGTGCTGATTGACTTTTATAACACTCTGAGGACATGCCTTTCCCATAAGGTGTGATATGTAATCCAGCGACATTATGATGCTGTAATGGGGGCACACATCTCTGCCTTTGCCTCATTTACTAATCCTTTATTCTGATCCAAAAAAGTAGAAAATGTTTCTATGAATTGCTTCGATTAATATTTTAGGATTAGGCTCTGCAGGAGAGGCGAGGAACAGAATAGAAAAGTGTATCCTTAGATCCCACTGTAAGACCTCTGTGCATATGCATTTATGTGTCCACCACTTCTTTTCTCAGCTGTGCACACATTGTTGGTAGCGGCATGGGGGGGGGAGGGGGGCAGGAGCAGAGGACGTGTCCCAATGGCAAATAAGTAGCACTGATCAGGATGTGTGTGCAATACTCAAAAGCGAAGTATTATCCCTGCACTCATTCACCTTAAATTCAACATTGTTTCGCTCCAGAGTTACTGACTTTAATTTTCTTCCTCCCGGCAAAGTTCTAAAACCGACACTTAAGCCTGAACGGCAAAATCAATCACTTACTAAGGATGGGTCAGCTCAGCCCATGTCATCATGTCATCACTGCCTCAGCTCCCACAGGCTGTCTTGCCAATGACAATGACAAAGGTTATCCTCTGCATTAATACGCCATCTAGCTGTTACTGTTGTAACTGCAACTTTTCAGACTTCCTGACAGCATGGTGTGAAAGCATATAAGCATGATTCCGGGATAAATCCAGCGCCATGGCAGTACTTTAGATAAAATAAAGGGTGTCAAATCCGTAAATAAAGTAATGGCGCACAAAACATATGCAAACTGTAAACATATGTAGGAGTCTTCATTTGCTTTTCTACAGATCTGTGTAGATATCTAGAAATGTAGCAATATTTAGTTTATATATTGTCATCATATTCTCTAAATATACTGCATATAAACCTAACTACATGGATGCAGCAAGATTACTTAACCATGGCAGCAGTACTACCAGCTGTCATGACACTATCCAGAGTCACTGATTAAATGCCTGATACTGTTGTAGGTGTCTTCACAGGATTTGTTTTTTTTTCTTTTCTTACAAGATTAAGCCCCACATATTTCATATACATTATCCTATAATAACATGTCTGCCTGACATGTTAGGTTGAACAAACATACTGGTGTCTCTGCTTCGGCTATCTACTTCATTACAATACACAGATTGTCTGAGCGTGCTGGAGCAACATCATTGTCACAGGAAGGGCAGATGTCCTAGCGATGCTGTGACAGTGGATATATTATTTTACCTCTCGCACTGCAGCTTTGACAGGATCCATATTAAAAGAACTTGTTCAGCACTCAGCACATTTTAGAATCTATCTGCAAAAATACGCACCAGCTGTTAACCTCATAAAATGGCATAATGTGACGCCTGCCTCTTTCAGACCATGCAACCAGGGCACTAATGCAGATGGCTTATGGTAATGGACTTCAGGATACATTTGTTTCTGAACCGGTAGTTATAGGTGTAATGGATTGAAGAAAAAAGAATTCCGTCTTTATAATGGAAATGCAATCTCTTTTGTTTAGTAAGAGCATTACAAACATTACACCTTTACCCATTGCCCTTTTAACCTCTCATCGGAGTATGTGAGAATAGTTATTAAATAAAAATGTTTCATGTAGCACACACACACACCGGTATTATATATGCACAGATTCTCAGAAGGCACTTAAAGCTAATCATGCTATACTTTGTATCGGTGGTTGAAGTGTAAATGTACATGTAGAGGCATGGAATCATAGAAAATAATAGAAGTGTATGGAGATTTATAGGTTTTCAATTAAATCAGTGGGGGAAGTGACAGTATGGTCTACCACTGTATACGCCCCCCACTTTCATCTCTGCTATGTGTTAAAACAAGCAAAGTAAAAGTCCTGCCAGAGTCCTAGAAAGTCCTACACTAAGGGGCTGATCCAGAGTTGCACTTACATCTTTTTGATATGAGTTGGGTTACTTAACAGTTAGAGGAACTGCAAGAAGTTCCAAACTCACCAAAAAATATAATATAAAATATGCCACAAGAGGTTCTTAGGGCCATATGTGGGGTGGCATAGAAATACTATAAAAGACAAAAAGCTGTAGTACATTCAACATGCAAGAGAGTAAAATACATATAAGAATAGAATGGCCCATAGACAAGTCCAATATCTGCATACAGAAATGTGNACATCAGAGAACCACGNGGAGGCAGCAGTACTAGAACATCANAAGATCAGGCAAATGGCCATACCAGAGGTAGGAAAGACAGTGTATAAAGATAAATGGAGTAGAAAGTTATAAATAAGACCTCCTGACCAGGAACTGGGGATCGTAGTAGAAATTAGGGTTCATAGGCTTGTAAAACTAAAAAGTTTTACAGAGAAGAGGATCTAATAAGGAAAGGGTAATCATTATAGAAAAGGCTATTCGTTATGCTAGCATTGGTAAATTGGAGGATTAGGTATAGGAAACTAACATGCCCTCTGTGGTTCTTATACAGTAACATATTGCTGCAAACTAAGCCATTAATTTCCATTTAAAACCATTATTAGATACAGAAAAAGGGACATATAATCCTAGGATAGTCCTGTCAATCACACAAGAGACAGTTAATACTACGTGGAATACATATGGTATTGAATATATGTTCCATATGTTTTACCTTAGATTCATGCCGAATTACTTTTTGTATACAATTCAAGTTGTCGAAAGATGTCTAAAAGAGTTTCTCAATATAAACTGCAACATTTTCTGAAGTTTATCAGAAATGAAGGTATTTCAGATTGAAATGAAATCATGTGGAACAATTTCTCCCCGTGCACCTACTATACTGTAAGACTTCTTGATGAGCGAGAGCTTCAAAGAACACTAAGGTCCACTTCCTTTGGCTGAAATATAATGATAGTTTATAATATCAAGCATAGTTGTGAAAGTTCCCAATGTTACTGCTATATAATGATCGAGTTAACCTACAAATTGTTGGTTAGATTCTTTGATAAAATAAGCTGTAGGTTCTAATCACCATATAAGTGATTATAGCATATACACTGCAGTGATCATGTCATGAAGTAGTTGGATACAGATCTTTATTTTCTACAGTAGGACAAGCAAACACATGCTGGTTTGCGTTACCAGCCTTGAACTACCCTGGTAAGTTACCCTGGTAGTTGGCTGGGCTCAGAGCTTCAAACCCCTGTTCAGATTACCTCAAATACCCAGGATTTTACCTGGGTATTTCTGAATTAACCTGGTGGACACCGTACAGATTACCACTTGCGACCCTGCTTTTAGAGCAGAACAAACATGAGGAACGTAGTTGTGATTGGCTGCAAAAGTGTTGTCATATGATAGGAATGTGTAAAAAGGTGTAAAAACATTTGGCACATGGGAAAGAAGGCCTTGTTAAAGTGGGCTCCAGCATGGCTTGGGGGTTAACGTACGCTCCAGCAGGGCTTGTGGGGGTTAAAGTGGGCTCCAACAGGGCTTGGGTGGTTAAAGTGGGCTCCAGCAGGGCTTGTGGGGGTTAAAGTTGGCTCCAGCAGGGCTTGGGGGGTTAAAGTGGGCTCTGGCAGGGCCTGGGGGGTTAAAGTGGGCTCCAGCAAGGCTTGTGGGGATTAAAGTTGACTCCAGCAGGACCTTGTGGGGGTTAAAGTGGGCTCCAGCAGGGCTTGGGAGGTCAGAGGGAGTAGATAAAAACAAGAAAAATATTCCAAAAACTTACCTGTAATTACTGGTCCTCGTAGGTGTCTTCTGCAGACATCTTCAGCTGAATGACAGTGATGCGCTGTTGTCTCTCAATGGTGGCGACCACAGCTGTAATTGGTCTACATGGGTAGGTGCCGTTTTGGCGCACATGCTACCTGGGTAGACCTGGCATTTCACCCTCCATTTTTCCCAGGTGGTTTTACCCACCTTACCTTGCGTTCCGGGTACAGTATTTCACTCTACTCAAATATTTCGTAAATACCCGGGTAGTTTGTGGTAATCTGAACGTGGTATAAGGTGCATTCCACTACCTGAATATTTTGATTGGGGATTCTTGCATCCAAGTTTTGTATTTAATCTTTGTCATGGAAAAAGACGGTGCTGATCCAGAGCTGCAATTATTCCTTTTTATAAAGGTCAGAACAGGTGTAAGTGGAGACCTGAGAGAACCATGCTGCAGTGTGAGAGGAGAACATTAGCTGTAATATTTTTCATGCAGGGAAAATACTTTCTGCTTTTACACATATAATCATATTTACCTACTGCAGAACATCCACCCTATTTACACCATAGTCTCCAACTCTCCCAAAACATTGGGGGGACTACCTGAAGAGCGGGTGTAGTGTTAGACACACCTATGGGTGGAGCTGTTCATAGGACACACCCCTTTGGCGATTCAATACACATCCCTTTGGTGCAGAGCCTTCATATTTCAAAAGTAACAACCAAGATTTATACGCATATGTAGGTCAAAATTCTAGCTTTTTTGTGTCATTTTGCAGGGAGATTGCAAGGAGACTAAAAAGGGGGGATGTTGCCCATAGCAACCAATCAGATTCATGCCCACATTCTCCAGTATCAGGGTGTGTTAGACCTTTCCAGTCTNTGGCATAACTCCTGATGATAAAATACGACGTGTATGTAGGATGAGAATGATGGGCACAGGACAGCTTCGCCTATCACCAGACTTAACCTGATAGTGGCTTCTGTATGTGTTAGTTTGGAATAACATATGTAAACAGCATTATTTTCATTATTTTAATCTAGTGGCTTCAGTTTTACATAACAAGTTGTTTGCTCAGTGAAGTATATGAGAATCCCATTAGCTTCTCCTATGTACAAGTGTATCAATTAATGTCAAAGTCAACAGAGCATTACTCTGCTATCTATAGTAGTACATAAACATCAGTCATTAGCATATGTTATTGTAGGAATAGTAGTGATACTTTCTGCATTGCATGCCATTACTGAACACTTATTCCATTAATATTTTGTTACAAATCTATGTTTATTGTAATATATTAATGCCATGCTCATGTGACTGTTGTCCCACTAAATAAGATATATATATATATATATATATATATTAGTTTTTCCTTGTGGAGCAGACAACGTATTGCATTAAATACAAAATGCCAAGAAAATATAGGTAATGGAGGTAAGAGGTACTCTATAGAGAGTAGAGGTAAGCTTGTCTTTTGCTTTGGATTCTATTTGTTTACATAGGATTGGCCTTAGAGAGGCTTATACATGCCATTTCAGTACAGATATATGTGCAGTTCTATGTATTGGTTACTGGCTTGGCATTTAATCCCAGTCATGCTTGAAAGACTCCTCNGTGGGTCGGATGCGAAACTCTTCTTCCAATAGATGGAGCTTCACATTCTGCTTCTTGCCCCAGAGGATATTTTTTGCTCTGTGTATTAAGATGTAGGAAGCTACCATCCAAAATGATATTGGGAAATCACTTCACTTTGTATAACCATTAATTCTGTATAACCATTAGTCCTGTATAACCATTAGTTCTGCTATGCGGGCTGGTAGCCATGCTACAGCATACTAGTGTGTGTTGGGTTTCCTATATAGTGGCCATACCCTTGCTGCTTAGAGACATTTACTTGTGCAGACTGGGACCAAATCCAATTTCTTCTTTGTTTAACTTTACTAATACTTATATATTCTTGTAGTAACAGACGGCATCCAGAATTCTGCTGTCACTGTGGTCGAAACTCTGTCCACTTTGATTGCGAGTTCCAAGGTCTGATAGTTGTGTGAACCTAACTCCTATGTGTGTGAGGAGAGAGCTATGCGTTTCGTGTATTATTATTATTTTTTTTAAAACCTTTTTTTATTGGAGCCAAAATGTAAACATAGGAACAATAACAAAAGTGCAAATACAAAGTCAATGCATTGTTACAGTACAATCAAGGTGGCGTTAAAGAACAATAGGTATGGCAAGTCATGAAGAAGGAGTTTATGAGCACAACATTAGGTTGGCTGGGTGTGCAGGGTATGGACCGGGGGATGACCCAGGATTGTGCGGGTCTTATACCTATGTCATCGAGCAAAAGCAACAATGAATTTGGGTCTGGAGAGGGGCGCTTAAGGTGGTTATAAAACGGTCCCATAAGGTAAAGAAGGATTTCTTTGTGAAGAGTGGCTTCCAGCCAGTCCATCCTGAAGGCATGATAGAGTTTTTCCTTAAATGTGACTATTGGTGGGGGTCGAGGTAGTATCCAATGTTGGAGGACACATTTTCGAGCCACCGCCGACACTATAACCGCCATTTTCCTAGAGCGTCTATCATATCTGAATGATGGGTCGAGAAGAAGGATAGGTAGCATTCGGAGGGGATATAAGAGCTGGGGGAAAATTACCATTTTTATAAGATTTACCCGACCCGAGTAGGACAGTGGGATTGTGTTCCAGCGGGAGAGTGAGGTACAGACTGCCAGTATCAGATCTTTCATATTGGAGTGGTAAAGGTTATGGGGGTTCTTGGTTAGCCGCAGGATGAGGTATGGCAGGGAGGGTTGTGCCCAGGCAATTTGGAATTGGGAACGCCAAGGGGGGGCGATGACCAGGGCCCAGCCATAGTGCCACCGATTTTGCCTGGTTAATGGAGAAACCAGACACCAAGCCAAACTCACTTATCAGATTGAAAATGGCGGGAAGGGAGGTCAGGGGACGGGCCACGTATAGTAGTAAGTCATCTGCGAATGCCGTGGTTTTGACTGTCAGGGGGCCTACGGAGATGCCATGGAAGTCAGGTGACTGTTGGAGCAATCGCAGTAAAGGGTCCAATGCAAGATTAAATAGTAAGGGGGATAGAGGGCAGCCTTGCCTAGTACCGCATGTCATCAACATGGGAGGTCTCTTGCTTCGATTTATCAATAAGGAGGTAGTTGGAGCAGTGTAGAGGAATTTGATAAAGTTAGCGAACCTCCTGCCAAAGTTCCGTAATTGGAAGATGGTCTGGAGATGCTCCCAGGAGACCTAATCGAAGGCATCTAAGCTGAGTAACAGTTGTTGTGTGTGGTCTTTATCTGTTTTATGAGAGGCGACAATAGCTGCCACGGCCGCCCTCGCCTTTACGGAGTGACTACCATTCACGAAACCATATTGATGTAATGTAAGTAGAGAAGGGAGCAGGGTCTGCAAGCAGTTGGCCATGATCTTAGACAGGAGCTTAAAGTCCTATTAAGCAACGTAATTGGCCTATACGAGGAGACAAGCTCCGGCAGCTTTTGTTCCAACTTTAAGAGTTTGAAGAACTCTGCAGTATAACCGTCGGGGCCAGGGGACTTGCCATTCTTCAGGAATGAGATAGCATTGGAGACCTCCTCCCCCTGAATAGTGGAGTTGAGAAACGCATTCTGTTCTGGCGATAGGGGAGGTAAGTTAATGTTGCGGAGTAACGCAGTGCGACGATCAGCTTCATCNGGNGTGGCTGTGTACAAGGTCGTGAAGAGGAATGGAACTCATTTTGAATATCAGAAATTGCTATGGCATTGGTGACAGGATTTTTTATGGATAGTATGGTATGTTTGCGCTCTTGTTGCTTGACAATATTGGCCCAGAATTTGCCCGACTTATTTCCCCAACGGTAATATTTGCAGCGTCTGTAATCTAAGTAGGAGTGCGCCTGGGAGGCAAGAAGGCTTTCCAAGAGTTGGCGGCAAGAGATATAGGCGGTGAGGTTGTCGTTTGTGGGAGAGATGGTGTAGGTGTGGAATGCAGCCGTGATGCGTGAGTGGAGTTGCTAATATAGTGCCCGAAATATCTTACGCCTGGAGCCCTGGAAGGCAATGATGTTACCCCGGAGAACAGCTTTAGCAGTTTCCCAGTATAATACAGGATCTGTTCAATGTTGGGCGTTGTGGTGTGCATAGTCTTTCCACTGGGCAGCTAGGTAATCCTTAAAGTCCTCTGAGTTGTGCAGCTGAGAGGAAAAATGCCAAAACCGGTCTTTTGAAAAGGCCGCTCGGGATACAAGCGATAGTGTTACTGGGGCATGGTCCGAGATCAGGATAGAGTGAATCTCCGTATCAAGGAGGCTGGGGAATAATTGGTCACTCATCAAAATATAATCGATCCTAGAAAAGGTGTATTATTTTTATTAATATTATTATTATTAGCTGTTTAACTAAACACTCAAGAAACTCTGAAAGGTTCACCCACACAGACTGATATGTTCGATATATTTACTGTTTGCAGAATTCCATCTCGGGAGACTCCTGAGGTTCTGGCAGTACTCCTGGTTTTCCAGGAGAGTCAGCAAATCTCCAGGGACTTGGGCTGAGACACTGATTTCATCTGCTTTAGCCCCAATGGTTACAATGAAAGGTCAGGCTTGATGATGTCAAGTACGATTCATCCAAAGCAAAATCTGTGCTTTTGCAGGTCAGGGGCCAGGGCTTTGGATGTAATTTACTTCATACATGCCCCCTGCCCAACCCCCCATGTTGCAGGCTTTTTTTTTTCCCGGGAGGGAAGTCAACCCCCCTGGTTATTGCTAGTACTCAGTCCAGAGATCAGAGATACAACCAGTAGTATTACTAGACGGGGGTGACCTAACCATGATACAGATAAAGGACTAACAAAGGAAATAAAATGTACATAATATGAATTGGAAAATACATCATATATCATTTTAGATGAATGATCATTCAGCAAAAATATGTGACCTTATTATGAAAAGGACTATAGTACACAGCTGTAGTATTCTGTTTCAATGAATAATATGTTATGGCTACAATCTATATTTTGGGCAAATTTAAACATACAATACCAGTGGTTCCTAAACTTTCTCACGGAATCCCGATAGTTGGGACCCCAAAGTGTAAGCCGCCCTACACAGTGTTATGTGCCTGTACTGTAGGATGAATGTAAGGGCAGGCAACAACACGTTATCTGCTTTGCCAGACAATGTAATTCAGCATGGCCGCAGCACCCCAGGGAAATAGTTGCGGTACCTCTGGGAGTAGTGGCACAAAGTTTGGGAACCACTGCACTATATCATTGAAAAGGCTACTGTAATAATATTCCTATAGAAATCATGACATTGTGACATCTCTTAAAGCTAACAATGGAATCTGTTCTGAGATGATTAATCTTAATCAAAGGCGTTCATTCGTTGACTTTACCAAAATAATGTTGATTAGAAGAACTGTAGCTTTGTAGTTTCTTTGTAGTATATTTCTCTTATTCTTTCTGTCACGTCCCTTTGGTATGTTGTAAAAGTAAGTAATTCAGAGCTACGCACATGCCTGTTTATGCACTGCACGACTATACAATCTCTATTTCTGTTACATTGTATTTTTTTTCCCTTAACACAACATTTTATTTTCCGAATAAAATGCAATGGGCCAATCTTTTTTAGCTTTGTTGTCTTCATAGCAAGAAGATAACACTTCTTATGAGGCATTAAATCTACGAGAGTAAAAATAAGACTTTTTCATCAGACATGGCGGGCGATTCACAACCCTCAGCATCGCTCTCGTAACAATTTAAAATACTGTAATAATGAAAGTGGCGGAGATTAATATAAAATATGTTAACTGGGTTTTTGTACAGTTTTATGGCCATAATAACTTGTAAAACAAACTGGCTTTTGAAGTATGCTTTAAAGCTTTTCCATCAAGCAAACATTATTGTTTTAGGAGACAAATAAACCCGCAGAATATATTTGCGTCTATTGTACATTATTCTGACTAATAAAGAACATAATTACCTATTATTTATCTCATAATAACAACTTAGTTATAGACTGTTTCAAATCATACTATTTAATTAAAAAAAACCCGCCAAATTGGCCAGAACTATTTTTTATCAGCCTCTAGGCTTTGTGTTTTCCAATTTTGTAGTTATAAAACATTTATACACAGTCAGATTTGCCGGAGCAATATTATCTGCACAAATGATCGGGAACACGCATAATGTGCTTCTCAGTGCCATTGTAAAGTATCTCGGAGTGGTCCTCCACTTCAGCTGTGTTAGTGTGCTTTAGCTGGATAGACTTTGAAGTGAACTTTCATCTTTTTGAGATTGCTTATTGTCTGCATTTGCCTTTCTCTTTCGTCGTGCTTGTCGCACAATACAACGAGCCGTCTGATTAGGTGCAATGATTTGAAATGAAAGTTCACTTCCTTTATTTTCTAGGCACCAGACTCCACTTTGAAGACATTTAACCGCATTAATCACTATTTGTAACTCATTATTTGGATGTAATTGTGTATACTCTCATCTTTAAACTGTTCTGCTGACTGGCTGCAGCAGGAGATACATATTCTCTGTTCAAAGGGAATTTGGCATCACTATGCTCCTCTGTTTTGAACGGGATCCAACAATGTCAGTCTGGCCTCCGTGGTGTACCATCCAGTGCTCTCTAATGCACAGGCATTCAGGATATGCCAACAGTAGGAGCCATACAGGGAAATTATATAGTGCAGTGAGGTGACACTGCAGGCCACAAGCTTCACACCCCTTCTACCTACCTACTTTCTCCTCTGGCTATACTGAAAAGAGCAATGTATGTGGGCCTTCAATATGCCCCATATAGCCATCAATTGGAGCCAAATGTACATGAACCCCTTCCCAGCCTCCCTCAGTCACTCAGTTTTGTTTTATCTCATAGGACTGGATCCAGACTTACGAGAGTAAAGATACGAGTAAGCAGAACCATGTTGTATTGTAGGGGAGGTACAGTAAAATGAATGTTAGTGTTTGCATGCAGGGAGAACACTTTATTTTTTAATTTTGCACACAGATACTGATCAGTGTTACTGTTACACTGTTATTAGACTTGGGCTAGGAAATATCATCTCTCAACTTTAGTCCCCTTACCTCCCCTGCAATTCAACATGGTTTTGCCAACTCGTAACTTAACGCTTGTCAGTTCGATAGTACGTAAGTCTGGATCCAGTACACTGTGCCTGTATGTGCTGGGTGAATAGGGCTTTAGTAGCATATTTCTAGGCTTATTATATAATGGAATCTGATTTTATTAACATTTTAAACAACATTAAGTATAGGGCATATATAGTTAGTAGTTAAGCGCTACTGCCAAATTACTGCTATTTTCATTACAAATGTAAACTATTCAACTATCTAAATGTGCACAGATTTCCTGTATAATGTGAGTTACTAGGATCACATATTGCTATGAAGAGATAATGGGGTTTTCAGAAACAAAACTGGAAATATAATATTTTTCCCTGAAATCTTGGCTCAGATTAACTTGAGCTTTTATCAGTAATGTGTCTGCATATTTGTTATCCTTTATGATGTATTCTTACTATTTTATAAAAGCTTTATCAGTGTGTTGCCATAGACTACAAGGAGTTTTGTGATGGTATGCATAGAGCATTGTGTGACAATGGCATTCCTTTCTGAATTACTAGCGGCAAAAAGCTTTGCTATATGAGTGGGATTAGCCTCGGTACAGTCATATCGACATCAAATGTAAAACCTTTTCATTTGAAAAATAAATTTAATGTGTATTTAGTCATACTTTCTGAAATACAAATCAGTATCCCAGTAACAGGCGAAAGAAAAAATATATAAAGGTTTTACTGGGATCGGGGAGGAAAATCTCTGCTTTGGAGAATTCATAATCTGGTTAACTTTACCTACAGACAAATTACAAAAAGGGATTACCAGATATGTAAAAAAAAATAAGATAGAATATTTTATATCAGAACTTTCATGGAAAATGAAGAGAAAGTCTCGGGATATTATATCTGTAAAGAATAATATATAAGAAGAAAGACAGAGAAGAAGAATGAGAGAGAAATATATGGAGGAGTAAGAGAGAGGCCGAAAGAGAGGAAAGGACATAAACCTATATTTACTAAGCAGGGAGATTGCAGTGAGATAGAAAAGTGTGGATGTTGCCCATAGCAACCAATNAGATTCAAGCACACATTCTCCAATATGTAAAATGAAACTGAGAGCTTGAATCTGATTGGTTGTTATGGGCAACAACCCCCTTCTCCCTGCAAACTCCATGCTTAGTAAATTTTGGCCATAGAGATAAGAGAGAGGAGCAGACGAAAGGGAAGAGGCGAGACAAGAGAGAGGAGGCGAGGCAGACAGAAAAATAGGGTAGAAAAAGAGGGAGGAGAGAAGGCAGAGGAGAAAAAAAGAGAGGTAGAGAATTGTAGTGAGACGAGAGAAAACAGAGGAGAGAGAAAGCTTGAGAAGAAGAGAAGAGAAAAGAAAAGAAAAGGAATTAAACAAGTACAATGAAATAAAATGACATTAAAGATAAACCATGGTTTTTTTCNATCAACATTAACTTGTCCCCCAAGAGCTACATTGAAGCCCTCTCACCAANCCTGCCAGTTCCCTGCTCTGCATTGATGAGGGTCAAGAACCCAGAAACAGCAGATGGGCACCTCTTCTTTATGGAAAGGGTATGGGCTTGGCTTGATTTCTGTCATGTTTCAAAGGCTCTTTAATGGCTCAGATGTGACTTAAGTCTAATAGATAGAGCTTATTTGAATATTGTAATTACCCATGGAGCATTGCATGGCCCATATATAATGTAAGGGTGATCTCCCTAAATTTGCCCCCTAGAGCTACATAAACATTAATGCAAATACTTTTACCATTTACTATGCATTTGATCATCACAACACATCTAACTGTACTTGTGCTGCTTGTATTACAGTTTTGTTTTTTTGTAATTGCTATATGGATTTTAGTATTAAATGCTGTATTCACTTACACTGGTATATACACAAGAGCAGCATGGGTTTGCTAAAAAGCAAATCGGATGTGTTCTTGTGAGGTTTATTTTGTTTTCTTGCCGGCATCAGACCTGTATATGTCTATAATAGAGATGTTTTGGTTGGCAGGATAACAAATAAGTGTTTGAATTTAATGGTAAAAAAAAATGGAAGAGACAGAAAAAAAGAACTGAATGTGTACATTCTGCTGACTACAGCATCAGCTGAGGATCATTTTCACATCTTTAATTCCTATTGATTTTAGAATGAAGTCCTTTAATCCATATAAAGATTTTTGGATACACAGTTCCTGAAACAGACATACAGAATAAAATCTGCAAACATCTAGATGAAGTTTGCTATCTAAAAGGGAGATTATAGAAGGGATTTAACTAAACCAAATTGTAATTTGCCACTGGATTCACAGTCTCACTGTACTGGATCCAGAACTTACGAACGTAAAGTTACGAGTGGGTAAAACCATGTTGAATTGCAGGGGGGGTAAAATGAATGTCAGTGTGTGCATGCAGGGAGAATACTTTATAGTTGCATGTTGCACACAGATACTGACCAGCGTTACTGTTACACTGTTATTAGACTTGTGCTGGAAACATCATCTCTCACCTGTAATACTGATTGCAACTAAT
>JABWIB010007612.1:5765-20160 GCA_016617825.1 Platyplectrum ornatum
TATATACACACACACATATACATACATATATACATACATACATACATACATACATACATACACACACACACATATATATATATATCATGTGCCATGCTGTAACCCATACAGCACACTATCATGCCTGTGTCAGATCTGTGGGCTCAGTGTGATGGGTGAGTGGCATGCTGCCTGCCAGTGTCACACTCTTCCCCTCCTTTACCTTAGCTCCATCTTTGCACTGAGCGATGTGTTCAGCTCTGGTATCTGGGGACAGAGAGGAAAACGCTGCCACACATAAGAAGGCTGCAAGCCAGACCATGCCAGCTGCACTCCGAGTGACTGATGTGGCTTTAAAGGGACAGCAGTGGAGGGAATGAAGTTACATAGAGCCGGCTGATCGAAGTAATCAGGATTTGCACTGATAAGAGTAACACAGACTGAGCAGTGTGCTCACATCCCTGCATCATCCAGGACAGTGACTCGAGTATCAGCCGAGGGAGGCACTTTCACCACAAAAAGAAGGGTGCTGAAAAACTAGGCTTTTACTCGAGTATATACAGTAACACTTTTCTACTCTCCAGCCATTTTATATAAAACATTTTGTATTTTGTATTGTTTAAAATCCGTGATGTCAGAACAAATAAAGATATGTGGGAGAATCCTGAGCCATGTAATATGTTAGAGTATGCTTTATGTTTCTCAATGTAGAATGTTGCAGGTTCTTGTGTTTTCAGCTGATACCTCATACTCTGTATACAGAATCACCAGACTGAATCTGTATATACTTAAGAAAAGAAATGCCGCAAAGCTTTGAATGCCTACAAATACATCCCTCGGCTCTTTTTAAAAGGACACCGGCGTATACAAAAAGGACACACATCTGTCCTGGCATTTGCGTTATATAAGTAAAGCATTACTTTTCTTTTTTTAAGGTTTGTGTTTGTTCCCTAGGTGAAAAAAACTATTCTGCTATTTGCTGAGTGAGTGGTAAAGAATATACATACTTGTACAAATGATTCACATAAGGATTCACTCCAAGAGAGTTCATCCAGTTACGGAATGTGCGTTCCTCTCGAGTTTCCCCTGTAAAATAGACAGATATATTTTGGTCAGTGTAAAGAAAGAATAAAAAATAGAAAAAAAGATTAAAGGTTTATAGAAACAAATAAAACAAAAACACAACTGCTATCCATCTTGCCTGTTTTGTTCTAGGAATGTGCATGCCAATGTGTAATACCAACTGTTGCCAGCAGATGGCACGCCTGCTTGCTTAATATGCAAAATAATGCCTAGGTAGTAATCCTGCACTATGTAAATGAATGGTAGTTGTTCCTGTAGTGTAGTGGAAAGCTTTATTAAACAATCGTGCTGTGTACCTTCCTAGGGGTTACTCGTCTTTGAATCCTTATAAGCAAATAATGTCCTTACATTTTGCATAATAAAATACATTATGTTGTGCTTGTAATATACTGTCCACAAATGAAATAAGACAATCAACAAACATTAGACAACAGTGAATACAGAGATTTAAATATTGTCATTCCACCGCTACCTCTCCTTTCACAAATTGCCAATCCAGGTTCTCAAGTGTTTAGCACCAATGTATACTGACACAATGCTACATGTGCTTGCTACCTGTTTAGGGATGAGCATGGCAACTAAACGATGCAAGCGTAAGTATGATAGGCGATATATCAGTAAAATGTCACACTGCAGAACAGAATATTCCAGACACACCCGTGTCATCACTATGGGTATCCTTACTCACCTTCGAGGAGAGTCCAGTCAATGTCCTGGTTCACGGGTTTAGTAAGTGCTGGGTATTTGTTGAACAAGTTGGCCACAAAAGCCAAGTTTAACTTTGGATTTCCGCTCACAACGTCAGCCGGAGTAACAAACTGCCTGCAGCCGAGCCTGTCCGCCTGCTGGAGCATGCTCTCTGCCCTCTTCAGGTCATCCTTCTCCTGCAGGAACGAGCAAGAAGAGCACTCAGGAACCACAATGGTATAGTAAGATGAGCAATCGTCATGGCCTTAATGGGAAGACTAGAAATCTCCATTTACTCCAGTGATTTTCTATGTTTCCATACCACCACATTTCCACTTCGATCACTGGTCAAGTATGAAAATCAACCTGTGGCTGAAAGGATCAACCAGCAAACAAGCAATGTGTAATATGGTGTCACTAGTGGTTGTCGCTGGTGATCCTGTGACAACAGTGCAGCTATTCTACACATCTGACAAATGACATATTCTATTAAACACCCCCATACGTATGACTTGTATCATATTTGGTAATACTGGTATAATAATAATAATAATAATAATAATAATAATAGAAATTAAAAATAGCTTTACTGCAGATACTGGAAGATTTCTCCCAATCCAGAGAGGAATCCTCTATCCAGAGATGCATTGCTAACCCCCATCTATCCATACAAGCATTACATAAACCTTGTATCCCATTTCCTAATAGGAGAATACATACATTGTATCCAGACATGTTGATATCGATTCTCTCTTCTCCTTCTTTCTGTCCCTTGGGTGCGATCTGGTTTAGCAGATGGAAATAGGCTCTAGAATCCTGTGGATTAGAGAAAAGATTTAGCGATTTTAAATGACAAAACTACTACCATACAGACAAACTTTCCCATTACCAAATTCCACATTGCCGACTCCAGAAATTTATCCAAGTGATACACACACATATATATATATATATATATATATATATATATATATATATATATATATATACACATACTTACTTTACATGGGGGCAAATCTATTTTACGAATATATATTGTGGTTCTAAACAATACATGCAAACCATCATTCATTTGCAGGGAGTAAACAGACACAGTATTTGTATTTATCTTAACCCGCACAATCAGGATAACGAACCTGGCACAGAAACGAATTTTGTGCAGTGCCAATTGCAAAGGAACAATACAACTATATAAGAAATAAACCACCTTGTTTTCAATATAAAAACTTAACATAGTACCTTAACAGAGTTACCAAAGTCAGTTAGCTGATAGAGAAGAATAGAAGAGATTCCAATTGACGCATTAGAAGAAAGATAAAAGAAGTTAAATACACAACACAAATATATATACCAGATGCTTTGTTTCAATACATGGCCACAAAAAGTGCTTTTACTGTGGCTTTTAATACACCACAATTACCATATATCCAGCAAGAGTCCTGTCTGAGACTTAATTGATCGGAAGAAGAATATTTAGTATAGTAACCCCGGGAAGGTGCATAGGGCTAAGTGTATTCTAATCATTAAGAAGACATCAAAACGCTTTGATCAACAAAGTCATAAAGTCAGCACAGATCTAGTATATGTTTTGAAGGCACCACCAAAACACTGATGACAGTAAGACCATTCATGTGACGAGGATCAATTTGTTAGCAATATGCCATAGAATGTATTGTAGTATCTGACAGTGCAGAGGGGGATTATCAGCATACCTTAATATCAGTGCTGAAGTTATTGATTTTCTCTGTGCCAGCGTTCTCCAGATGGAAATTGGCCCATCTTAAGAGCAGCTCTTCTGGGGACAATTTCATCATATCTTCCAAGGTCTCTCCATCTCGAAGCAATGCGGCCAGGGCTGGAAGGTGCCACAAGAGGGTAAGGGGGATGGAAATATGAAATGTCTCTATGCATTAATGTTAATACGTCTATATAAATAAGGAAATTAACGGACCGTGGACCGGCTCCAAACATTGGGCTACTTACCCAAGTACAGATCTGATACATTATAATGTATCTAAAATACTGCTATCTCCAGAACCAAATATCAATACTTATTAATCAAAAGGATTAGGAAGCGTGCAGGGCTATATCACCAAATGCCATACCTTCATTCCTGCTGAGCTCAATGTCTGCAAACAGACCGATCTTAATAATCTGCCATAGAAGCCCCAACACCAGATGAGGCTTTCCAGCCTTTAGGTCTTCTGCTCCAATGTTAACCACATGACAACCAATGGCAGAGGCGGAATTTAATGCCAGGTTCAGATTTTCCTGAAAACCATAGAAACATAGGTAAGATATGTTATAAATCCCTTTATGATAAACCCCCCCCCGGACCATAATAAGCCATTATATGTTAGCAATGTCCTACATGGCTTAATGTCCCAGTTACTGGACATTGATTATTCTGTATAGGAAATAATTCTCGTCTGTCAGGCATTGGGGAACGTTCTGACATCAGATCAGCTTATGCATTATCCAATCATTATAAGATATATTCGTCAACTATCTCCTCGACCTTCTAAATGTCCTTCACAACCCACCTGAATGGTGAATGGAGTCAACTTCTTCTTGTTGATGGCTCTTTCGTCAATAGTGTCTGCTACAGACAAGTTGATCATTTTACTATATAGGGAAAAATAAAATATCAGTGCTTACAGTAATACGTTTTAAGCAATCAATGGCTAAAAATACACATTACATGCCCCATGTAATTCCATTTACTGAAAGCCGGTCTGCTGACATTACTCACGTACTATTGGTGGTTTTAATAACCAATATGTCTATATGATGATCATGTCATGCAGTACTAATGCTGTCATGACCATCAAACAAATGATATTACATTCTACACTACTATTTCCCCTACTCCAGGGTAGGTCAACGCTTGGCAGACGTTACAAACAGTGGCACACCATATACAGAGTCCTGGCATCCAATGGTGGGGCACTATGTATTATGTACAATGTATCAGAGCAGCCCCATCCATCCATCCATCCATCCACCAATTCACACTACATCCAATACAGTGCATGAGCCCCTGATGAGTACTCACCATAGCACAATGCCATCTCCAACTTTCCGGAATAAGTCATTGGTATTTGGGTTCATGGGGAGGACATGTTTGCAGTCTGGGTCATTTTCTAAGGCTTTATTTATCCAGTTTACAAATGCGTATTTTTCTTCCTCTAAAATAATATAAATAAAGCAGAAATGTATAATGTTCGCACACAGAATGAATGCTTTAATAAGAATAAGACTGAGGGACAACCAAAACATTATATCTAACACAGACTCCCCTGGTAAATCTGTTTGTAACGAGAAGGGTTGCCAGCTGTGGATCTGAATTACCCTGGAAATTCACAAACTACCCTGGTCCTACACCATTCACACTGAACCAGGGTTGTTAGTAGTAATTTTAGCGCTGTTCACACAGAGCACACCATATATGGTCCATATATGCAAGACAGAACCTTAATAAGGATGTGATTTCTAAAATTGTTAATTAAATTCTAATTATGATAGAGAAATTGTTCTTTTTTTTGACATTGCAAGTTTCAGGCAATGGGCGCTAGAGAGACGGTTCTTAAGACTAATGTACATAGCACCTTGTATTAGAAATCTTAAGGGGAAAATTTGGGGTTCAACTACATGACCAATCACTCAAAGACAAAGGGGCCAATTCAATCTCTGTTTGCGCGTTAATTACTCCCTAATATGCAAATAGCATATTAAAAAACGCAATCTTTTTCTACTGTAAGAGACAGGGAAAAGCGCACTTCACATTTTCCGCCCGTCTTCACGTGGGATCGAATCAGCCCCAAAGAAACAACGTGGAAAACTGATGCCAGTATAACTAATGCACGGTGTCTAGACACATACCTGAATAAGAGTGCTGAGTGCCCTCGCTGGACAGCTCTGAGGTGCCGCCAATCGCACATATTCCCTCTTTCCGGTTGATTGCTTTGCGAAATGTTTTGGCAATGTCACTACTTTTCAGCTCTTGTACAAGCTGTAGGGGAGAAAATGAAAAGAATAAAAGAAATGCTATTTAATATCAGAAACAAGACCATAGATGTTATGTTCATACTTTATCATTGCTAATACACTATATAGCAGTACATAGAGGAGAAGAAAGGTGAGGTTCAGCTACTATAACAAACAGGAAAGGTGCACTTTACTCCTAATCCTCTTATTTATAATTCATAATCATTACTAATGTTTTACTTCTACCAAGAACCAAGGGGCTGATTCAATCCCCCTTTGCACGAAGTTTTCTGCCTTACGCTATTTGCGTATGAAAAGATGCGAGTATTCAGTCCCATAATAGCACACTTCGCGTTTTTTCCCATCTTCGCGCGGATTGAATCGGCCCCAAACCTCTAAAAACCTGGGAAACGACAAGACGAGAAAGGCGTCTGGATAATTCTACTGTCGCTTCCCATTCTCCAGAAAGACACGCATGGACGTATAAAATGGAAACAGTGAAAACAGTTTGACAGAACATTCAAAAGGGAGACTGAACAGCAACACCGCACGAAAAAAAGCAAAGGACTGGAAAAAACATTCTAGATGATGACAGCAGGAAAAGGCGTCAGCCAAGAAAGCAGTAACAAGAACCAGAATAATACAATCTAACAAAATATGCTTACTAAATCATAGCAAGCACAAAAAAGCACAAGACATTAAGCAATAACCGGGAGAGCAATAATAAATATCATAATAATAATAATAATAATTAAACCTCTGCATGTCAGTTTATTGGTTGTTACACAATAGGTATATAAACTTTAAAAAGCTGAAAAACTAAATGAATCCTAAACAAATATATAGACCAAATGTAAGGAACTAAACAAAAGATCTTCACAAACATAAGACGATAAAACCAACAAAAAGGTCTTGTAATGGTTTAAAAAGTCATCAGTAAATATGCAGCGGTATAGAAAACACTGGACCCATCACATTCACCCACCACCCTTCCTGTAATACCCCATTCACATTACATCAAATTAACTGTCTTTATTGCTGAAAAAGCCGGCTTCTAAACTCAGTGTGAACGCTCCATTTACAAAAAGCCGGCTACTGACAGCTGGTGTTCAGAGGCTGCTTTTTAGAAGGGGTTTTGCCCTCCTATCCGGCTTTTTCAGTCAGTGTGAACAGTACATAGCTGGCTTTCCTCTCCCGTTGTGTTTGTGCTGTGCTGATTGGCTCACACAGTCAGCTGTTTCCAGCACAATACTGCCTGTCTCTCCTCCCCCTCCCCTCATGTAAACAAACAATCACAGCAGATTTTCTGAGTAATGATGTGTACTGGTAGCAAAAAGCAGGGTCTGCACTGTCCACATTGAACCCTGCTTTTACAAAAAAAAGCTGGCTTTTTCAGCTAATCTGAACAGTCCTTTTTTCACAGCCCCCCCCAATTTCCCCAGCTCTACACACTAGCTCTTAAGCCAGCTTTTTCAAGGCTGGTAATGTGAACAGGGTGTAATGCAACTCTTCCCTGCACCGATCAATCTCCAATCTTCTACAGCACTGTACAGAGAACACATCTCCCCCATAGGTCACTCTACAAATTCCCTCCAGAAGTTGCCATACTCTGTCAGCACTATCTTTTTATACAGTTTGTTTTTGTATATCGTCTCTATAACGTAACTTCCAGCATGCCTCCTAGCAAAACCACCCCAGTCACAAACTTTTAATAAAAAGCTAAATATGTACATAATACAAAGAATAATAATAAACTTGAGGAACAAACGTGACCTTATCTCAATGAACGTCAGCGTGATGAATACACAGAACTCAATAGACCTAAATAAATGCAAGACAGAAGGAGGAAAAACAGTGGCAACGAACGCTCCGAAAAACCAACATCATCGCCCTTTGTTTCCTCTCAAGGCTTAACAAGCGAAACAAAAGCCGTTCAGTCCATGGAATATTCCACGAGGCTCAGAGACCGGGGTAACGCAGTCAGCAGAAGCACAACGTCCGTCAATTGTCACCAGAGGAAGGGTTAAGGAACAAGCCCACCGGCAGTACTATGTGGCAGACATCAGGGCCTACATTTACTAAGCACGGAGATGTTGCCCATAGCAACCGATCAGATTCAATTTCTATTTTCCATACTGGAAAATGTGAGCACAAATCTCCACTTTTCAATCTCCCTGCTTAGTAAATTTAAGCCCAAATCTCATGTACCGTTCTTCCTTGATAATAGGGCCTACCCTGATAATAAGCCCTATCCTATTTTACAGTAAACTCTCTAAAGCCATCCACCAAAATTAAGCCCTATCGAAATCACAATGAGGTGTCATAATGTCAGCAGCACTTGGGGCCATGATTGGATTAATAGCAGGTCAATAAACCAAGCCCTACCCTGAAAATAAGCCCTACTGTGTTTTTTTGTCCTAAAAAAATATGTCTTATCGGGGAACACGGTGACAGCTCCCAAACAGCTAAACACCAAAGAGAGATCTAACTGCCATGATTGCTGTAGGTCTAACTCTATACTAAAATAAAACATCTTTACACTTTCCAATGTAATTTTCAGGCATTGTAAAGTTGTTTTATTTTTTTTTTGTTTTATTATTCTATTTTTATTGTTGTATGTGTCGAGTCACTAAGCAGTGCACACCGTCAGCTTATTCTGAGCCATTATCCATTACAACTCTTTTAAATAGAATGACAGGGCTGTCAGCAAAAGAGCTTTCCCCCAGCATCCATGTGTCAATGTAGCAGCCAAGCTCTCAGCCATTGTGTCAGAGTACCAGGTTACCACTGCCCGACACATGTACCCAACAAAAGCGCAGCACTGAAGAATGCATTGTGACATTCAATAGTGAAGACCCTGGGGCGGACAGACGCTCCATTCACTACGGCAGAAAACAATGACTTCACATGCTCCAGTATGCACACAACCAGGCACTGGCAGTGACGCGGCCACCTTGCTGGCCACTGGTATGTTATGTGATCGGTCTGGTGACATGGGCTATGTTTATCTGAGCGGCAGCGGCACAGAATAGATAGAAACCTATTGGCACGTCTCCAATTCAAAACCAATACGTGTGGCAAATGTATGTGTGGTATTGTAAAGCTGTGGAGATGGTATACTATATAAAGCGGTGGCCCAACTGGAAATTTAGAAATGGCGTTATGGATATTTAAAAGTGGTGGTATGGAAACATGGAAAATAATAGAAGTCAATGGAGAATGGTATCATTTCAATTAAAGCAGCGGGAGAAGTGTCGTTATGGTATACCCTCGTAAACGCCCCCACTTCGAGCCCTATAAAGAACATATTTAGTATATTAGATGTCCGGCAATGACACATATTATAATCTATATAGGTTTTATAAGGGTATATAGTAGTCATACTATATGTGCTTTACCCTTAAGCTGGCCATACACTATAAGATAAATTGTTCCAATCTAAGCATTTTTCAAGAGTGGGTAAAACCATGTTGAATTGCAGGGGAGGAAAATGTAATTAATTGCAATCAGTATTACAGGTGAGAGATGATGTTTCCAGCACAAGTGTAATAACAGTGTAACAGTAACGCTGGTCAGTATCTGTGTGCAACATGCAACAATAAAGTATTCTCCCTGCATGCAAACACTGACATTCATTTTACCTCCCCTGCAAATCAATATGGTTTTACCCACTCTTTAAAAATGCTTAGATTGGAACAATTTATCTTATAGTGTATGGCCAGCTTTACCCCCTTAATACTTAATATGAGACGCTATAACAACTGATTTAGGATATACTGAATATTGCTTGGAGGGCTGTGTTGTTGGGGCGAGATGATGCGTCGTGATACACAAAGAAAGAATGGGAACATTTCTCTACAGTAAACTAAGGGTCGAGTTTGAGCAGCTGTCAGCCAATAAAATAAGAATACGCAGGATAAGAATGAGAAAGGGCGAGTATAAGGGGCATATGCTACATAGGAGGACAGCACGGATTGGCTCAGCAAGTAGCACCGATGCCTTAAAGGATCCGAGACACCCATGTATCAATCATCTAAAGAATGTAGGTGACCCCTTTCTCCATCAATTCTATCTGTCTGTATTCCCCATAGTACGGCAAAACAAAAGTAAACTAACGCATACATGCATAAAAACCCAGTCCGGATCCTGCTTGCAGCCTTCATCCAGCAGATAGTAAGACTCATTGAATACAGTAATAAGCACTGATTGAAGGAATATAATGGTGTTGAATTCCATTATCTCCAGTTACTTGTGTATTGCATGAACTAATACTTCCAATACATCCGGAAACCTGCCCCCCCCCCCCCCATCACATAGCAATGTATGGTCAATAGGAAGCCAGGAAGAGGCGAAGCAGCGGGACACATGACATCACACGGACACACAATCCTTTCTACTCACAAAAACAAACTCTTCAAAGCTTATCTTCCCGTCCTTATTCTTATCACAGTCCGTCATCAGCTTCTGGATGATCTCCCGCACTTTGTATCCGGGAAGAGGAAGGTTAGCTTCCCTAAATAGATCATGGAGCTCATAGTCGGAGATGTAGCCATTGCTGTCCAGGTCTGCGGGGGAGCAGAAACAATACTGTTACTGATCGTTCAGGATACACGAGAGCTGGCTTCAATTTAATGTCAGAACAATAACAAACGGTAATTGGAAACAGAATGATCTACATTGTATACAACAAATATAACATTGTATATAACAATGAAAAAAACTTTTTGCCATACTGTTACCTGAATCTGCCACTAAAGGGGTATATTTACTAAGCAGGGAGATTGCAGTGAGAATGAAAAGTGGGGATGTTGCCCATAGCAACCAATCAGATTTCAGTTCACATTCTCCAGTGTGTAAAATGAAACTGAGAGCTGAGAATCTGATTGGTTGCTATGGNCAACATCCCCGCTTTCCAATTTCACTGCTTCTCGATGCTTAGTAAATAAAAGTGTTCGTATACCAGCAAATAAGAATATGGATCCTGCTTCACGCATATATTTGCACACACACAGGTAAGTTTGTCTGTTTGGAAGACAAAAGTAAACTCCACCCGAACTTCACTCTCCTGTGCAGACTTCTGAAGCAATACTCCTCCATAACCCTACCTTAACTGCTCAAATTTACACAGAAACATAGAAAGTGACGGCAGATAAGAGCCACATGGCCCATCCAGTCTGCCCCATTGTGTATCTAAAACTATACCATGTACCATGGTGTATACCTCAATTAAAGTGTGAAGGTACATACCTATAATGTAATGTAATGTAATGTATAATGACACAAATATAAGCAATGGCATACACCTACTCCCACTCTAATCATGTCTAGAGGTCTGGAAGGTCTCTTGGATGGGTGGGCCATTCATTAGCAGAAAAATGCATCACCATTGCCAACACCCCCCATGTATTGTATCAGGTTATGCTGGATACGGGCGGAGAAGGGCACCCGTCAATCAGAAAGTCAAGCTCCATGCAGTTTAGCAGTTGGGCCCCCGGAGAACCTACTGTATATTGGCCCATACCTACAGCAGACCCAACATGACCCATTCCATTGGGTACGAAATACTCCGCTCCTGGGCTTTCAGTTGTCACTCACCTGGTTATAAGGAACTAACTGATGTCTGAGTAATGTAACAATGGTGGTTACCATAGTAACTGATTGTTGGAAGTTCCAGAACAGAGTATTTTGTACCTAATGGAATGGGTCATGTTGGAGGGTCTGCTACAGCTGACCAAAAGTGGAGTAAATCAGCACATGATGTCAGTGGGAATGGGTGGAATAAAGTATATTATATATATATATATATATATATATATATATATATATATATATATAGCTTCCATTATAATAAAGCCATGTTTGTAAGGAAGGTATAGAATCTGAGAGGTCTCTTCAGGAATGTTTATATAATGTTCTTCCCAACCAAATTCACTGTACAGTCTGTAAAAGCGAAGGAATGTTTATACTTAATCATACAATACTGCGTAACTTTATACTCGGAGAAGCCGGAATGTGTAAATGGGGGTTATATTGGGTCACTCATGTACCTTCCTGAATGCAAACACATGTGTCTAGTCTGGAAAATCTTTTCCCTTTCAATTACATGAAAATATCATTACGGTGTCAGTGGCTGGGACAGAACGCGTTCAGTATACGATCACGTTCAGTATGAAGCCCCTGAGGAGCGTATGCTACAAAGCAGAGCATGGCTTGGACCTGGCCGTCCTCAGAGGAAGTCAATCCGGTGCCCCGTTTCCTTCTTATACCACCTGTAACTGGATTGCAATGTGCTGAACACATCATTTTATTATTATTATTACTGCAGGACGGCAGTGAATTTTCCAGACAAGGATTCATTGGCACAGAAAAGGTCTTTGCAAAAACGTATTACTTTCTGGAAAGCATTGCAACCAAAAGAAAGGACGTTTAGTGACTAATCCTGCCATTAAAACGTGAATTATTTACAGTCTCCAATGCAAAACTGTATATGATTCACACATGGTTTTAAAATACTCTATTATAGTGTATGGAGCGAGAGCATAAATAATTCATATGCACAATTATACTTATATGTCATTAGTATTACATGTGACAGCTAGGACACCATCGCTTGTCTAGTCTGGGAACAGGTACCATAAAGGGATTTAAGTCGCCCTCAGGGCCAGTGGATTCCTCTCTCATATGGTGCCCGGACACCGGCTCGGCGTTGTTGGTAATCTCTTGCAGTGGATTAACTAACAAATGCGGGGATAGGACACCATCTTGATAAAACCCCAACAACCATGAAATCAATATGTTCAAGGATTCAGAGACCATTAGCCTACTACACTTCCAAAGCATGGTTCCAAAACATTTATATTATAATAACAATACAATGCAAACTTACAATAAGGGAGTGTTTCCCCCAATGGCTAATACAGGTAAATGCCCACCCTGTACACGTGTATGCATTACACCTTAATGACCCTCGCAAGATCCAGACTTCCATGAACTATTTTACAGTGGGGTGGATGCGTACATTACCTAGCCTATCCAGGCTTCCAATTCTTCCCCATTTTAAGTGAGGACGACTTGGAAATAGAAAGTAGGGGTGGCCCAATGGAGCTCTATGAGAGGGAGGGGAGAGGTCTCCTGGGAGACCCCATAGGGATCAGAAAACCAATCTGCTGCCACAGTGGAGGTTTGTATCCTGTCTTGTGTCTCATGGTACATGGGATTGGGTTTAAGTGTTGTACTGATGACAGCATGGACAGAACACTGTGGTCTATAGACACCTTGGCCTAGATGTACTAAACTGCGGGATTGGGAAAGTGGGCATGTCGGCCACAATCAGATTCAAGCTCACATTCTTCAGTATGTAAAATGATACAGAGCTTGAATTTGATGGGTTGCTATGGGCAACATCCCCACTTTTCCAATCCCATAGATTAGTACATTCAGGCCCATAACTTATACCAGTCATTTCCAATAGCCACCTAAAGTCATGGAGATTGATAACCACATACTCAATGTGGAATATCCCAGAATCCTTCACACTGCAACCTAAAAATCACGGATAAGTTAGAAATGCTGGGACACACTGTGTATTCACTAAACATACTATATGACAGTATTATACTTTGATGAATAAGTAAGTTCTGATACAGCCATTAAGCTATGTTAAGCCAAGTATTAAAACTCCCAAAGTCAGTGAGATTGTGAAACGCTTGGTCGGTGCCATGATATGACAGATACTTAGAAGCGGCTCGCATGTGTTTCCACTTATATTGTGTCCCTCTGGCATCACACCCGCACTGTGTCACAGGACAATGGAGGCAGCCTGACGAATGGATTTCCTATGCACCGCTATGCCAGAGCAGCGTTATGACTTATTTATCCATTCATACACAGGATATGACTAGTTACTCTGTGACTCGCACCAAAGAGCCGATCTGCTTCAACGTGCTCACAATACTTTACATCCAACATGGACGTTACCGAACTACTGCTTCAGTAGACAAGACATAGGCCAAGACGTGATCCATCCCCCAAACATAACATTCCCTGCAGAGACGAGGAATAACTGCACTCCTCAACAGCATGCTTTGCCATGTATTAACTATGTCTGTGCAGTTAAAGCATGCTGGGAATTCTAGTTCTATTTGGAGGGGGTGGTATATTGGGGTAAACAATCCTCTAGTGCATGCTGGGACTTGTTGTTTGACAACACCTGGAGAGCCACAGGTTGCCCACCCCTGCACTAGAGGATTGCTTTACCCCAATATACCACCCCCTCTATGTAGAACTAGAAGTCCCAGCATGCTTTACCTGCACAGAAATAGTGGATACCTGGCAAAGCATGCTGGGACTTGTAGTCTGACATCACCTGGAGACCTGCAGGTTGCCTACCCCTGCTTTAGGTAAAGTGTAGTGTACACACTTCACATCACTTACCGTATATGCCGGCGTATAAGACAACTGGGTGTATAAGACGACCCCCCAACATTTCCACTCAAAATATAGAGTTTGTAATGATCCCCTGCTGTATGATCCCCTGCTGTATGATCCCCTGCTGTATGATCCCCTGCTGTATGATCCCTTGCTGTATGATCCCTTGCTGTATGATCCCTTGCTGTATGATCCCTTGCTGTATGATCCCTTGCTGTATGATCCCTTGCTG
>JABWIB010007614.1:3668-24832 GCA_016617825.1 Platyplectrum ornatum
GCTGGGGATTTGAAAAGTGGGGATTTTGCCCATGGCAACCAATCAGATTTGAGTTCACATTCTCCAGTATGTAAAATGAAGCTGAGAGCTCGAATCTGATTGGTTGCCATGGGCAACATCCCCAGTAAAATCCCCGCTTAGTGAATTTAGGCCCAGGGCTCTTAAGTTTAAAATGGCGCTGATGTGCCCTGCTCCCCGGTGCTTATAGGTTGTCATAGCAACCAGTAAACAGTGTCTGGAAGCTGCTTTCCAGACACTGTATGTATGTCGCCTGCGATCGTGGTACTTCTTGTGTCTTGTTTTTTTATTAAAAATTTAGCACTATGGCATCCTGGGCTGGCGGTCCCACTAGGGCTGCGGGCCACGTAGCCACCGCTACGGCAGTAGTTCCGCCACTGCAGATTACAAGAATGTGTAAAACCAATAGTTTTCTGTGTAAAACCAATAGTGTGAAGAAAAAAAAAGCAAAATATGCTTCTCTATGGATATGCATCCAAAGGATCCAGTTCTCTGTAAAGTACTCTCAAAACAAAGTAGAGGGCAGAAAGTGAAGTGTTTGTACACACAGTATGCATGGGTGGCAGGGGAAGGGATGTAAATAGTTCAGTTAGAACCCTGCATTTACGCAGGGATAGTGCAGAGAAGTTAAGGTGCGGGTCTCTGTGTGGATTCCCCTAAGCACAGGGAGAGTGTTCATTCATTTTTTCTGCAGCAGCTGAGGTCACAACCCTGCTGGGGTCCTCTCTTTCTGCAGTATACACACAGCTGCCCTTCCAGATCCTGTAGCTGTGATAGCAGGCCCCATGCTGCTATTCTACTTCAACAACAACAAAAACCCAGGTGATAGCACTAGCACATATGTATGCCCCTAGACATATGCCAACTGTGAAATCTGTCACTTGGCATAACCATAGTGGGGGACTAAACAAGATATTAAGAGACCCAGAAACAGAATTATACATAGAAACATAGAAAGTGACGGCAGATAAGAGCCACATGGCCCATCCAGTCTGCCCGATTGTGTATTTAGAACTATACCAACCCAAATTTAATCACCATTTTGTTTGAGGCTCAGAATACCCTTATATTTATCCCAAGCATGCTTAAACTGTTCTATAGTATTAGCCTCCACCACTTCTGATGGGAGGCTATTCCACTTATCCACTACCCTTTCAGTAAAATAATTATTTCGCACATTTCCTCTGAACCTACCACCCTCCAGTTTATAAGCATGCCCTCGCGTTCTATTACACCTCTTTCTTTGAAAAATGCCACCCTTGCTATTTGAACTTAAAAAATGTTATACAGTCCCTGTAACCTGTATAAAATAATAAATACATTCTACAACAGGGAGTTAGGAAATGCAATTTAACGGAAGTCATGTTTTTGAACATGTGACCATCCCTCCCCAATCAGAATAGCTGTGAGGTCGGAAACCTATTAAAATTATTTCAGTATCCATTTTACACCTCCAGTGTCTGAGTGCAGCATATTTAAATAAAATAACCACAATAACTATAATAAAAAATAATAATAAAGTATTTGCTACTAAACATTTTTTAACTATTGTCATTGACATTGACTTTTTTTTAGTAGTAACAATTAATAATTTGTAAATGCACTAATTTGCTAAATATTTGGCAATAGCCATAGGTTTATCCACTGCTGCCACCTGGAGTCACAACACTACAGCAGTGTAACAGTTTTCAGCAGAAATCATTTTGACAATTTAATGCAGACTGTAACTATCTCAGTCTAAATGGTGTGAGCATTTTATGCAAACTCAGGGAATCCATTTAAAGTATGTTCTCCTGCATTATGCAAAAATAATTGAATAAATAATTGCCACAGACGCTTGCCAGATAGTTCACCGAGAAAATCTCTGCAACAAATACAATAACCAGTGATTTTTATGCACAATTCTATTTTTAATGATTACGCCAAGTATTATTTTCTTAGCAGCAGTAAGCTATGCTCCAAATAAATATTTCTTTTAATCACAATATCTATTCATACAAATGTGTCTGTGCATGTGAACACTATTAAAAAATNTAATATATAGAAAAAAGTCCAACATGCTAAAACAAGAAAGGAGTGCAGATGAAAGATTGTATTTAAAAATAAATGTAATGTTAATTTACATTTTGTCCTGTTTTGATATTGGGATCGTCTTCACATGTACTTGTCCCTGTGATACATCAGCAGCCTCTTTATACCAGTGTTTACGGGATTGTAAATGTATCAGTGTCTTCTGTTTGAGGTTAAAAACTATGAAATTAGAATTTACAAGCTTCAATTAATGTGAAACACGACAATACCACAAACTGTTACAATATAAGTCCTTGAATTCCAGTTTCAGGGCACAAAACAGAGTCTGGTTGCACTACTGTAAAGTGTCACCTAGATGTGATATCGGAAAATGACCATATCTTCTATTCTCCATTACTTCATTGCAATTTCATTGAAATATAAAAATCACAAGATAAGTAGAATCTCCTCTGCCACTGCAAGCCACATTTACTTTTAAGTCTAGATCCATTACATAGATATTCTAATGATATACCTGTAATATCTACCTTTATCAACAAGATGGATACAAAAATATGGTTAAAACATCCAATGCCATATAAAACAACATGAAAAATGAAAATACTGCCCCCAAGTAGTCTCTGCATCTTAGTAAAGTGAATTTTTCATCTTTCATTTGAAACTCTAATCCAATCCAGCTCAGTGATATAAATCACTGCCTCAGCCTCAGTCCCAGGAGATTTGCTCTGTCCTAGGATATCCGGAAATTTGGGAGTCTCTCAGAAGAGTCGACAACCCTGGGATTTGTATTTGTCTAATCAGATAAAATTTTGATGGGACCAGATAAGCAAAAATTATAAAGCAGTATTACACAAAGTCAGATATTATAACAACCATCTCTTTCCAAATCCTTAGTGTTCTACTCAATGAATAAGTCAAAGCCTGCCCAACCAGAGAAGACATAGCAACAGCAAAGATGCGGCCCTCTGTGAAACGGCCACCATTGAGCTCCGGTCACCATCAGCCGTGAACAAATACATACCTTCATTCACAATATAACACACAAAAATTTCAATCCCTTCCGCTGAGAGGTAAACATTGTTTGACCTGTAGAGGAAAAGTCACATTTAATGTCGCATTTATGCACAACATGCTCTCCTCACACCTACAGTAACACCTTTGCAGATCTGTTAATCTTCCTATGAATATCTTTACACCCAATATGGGATGATGATGGACACCTGGAGCCAGGAGACAAACAACAAATGTCCAAAGACCAGGACTGTTCACTTCCTGGCAGAAACCACTGTAAGAAAAGGTGAGCAGCAAAATACCCCAGGGAAGAGCAAGCTACAACAACAGAACTACCTAACTAACAAGCTGACCTGTGAACTATGGGTACAGATACAAAATTTATTGGCAGGGATTTTTTCTAGGCAGCGGAATTAAGTATATGCCGGGAGGAAAACATCCCTTCACGACCCTGCAATAGCAGTGAGCAGTACCAGCTAATTAGGTCCTATCCAACAGGGAGGGAGAAAGGCAGAAAGGGTGCATACTTGATGGTAAGTACACCGCCACCATCTGGCTGCTTGTTTAAGTAAGGCCAGATGTAGCCCTTACAGGTAGCTGGGCATTTTGTCCATTGCCTAAATGCCCTCAGCATCTGTCGGCATTGCTTCAAATGTTGAATTAGCCATTGACCAGCAGCACCTACCTGGCCTACTAAGATTAAAACAATAATAAGTCTCGTACTGCCCATACAGCTGCCAATAAATTGCTCATAAATAATAAGCCGTATACTGCCCATAGGGCAGACCATAAATGTGCCCAGCCATGCACCATAAGAAATGTAACAATCTTTGGTGATATCTGTCATTAAATTAAGCAAAAAAAAAAAAAAAACAAGCCCAACTAACACACTGGACATGTATGCCTTGGATTTACCTACAGCTCTGTGTTTTCGGCCTAGATGCTCCCTATCCCTCCCTACACTGTGCCTACTAGATGCTCATCTGTGACCCCTGTTCATGTCACTTCGCAATCCTGTTTGTGCAGGCTGCCAGTGCAGGAGAGGAGACTTCATGACCACTGCAGCTGTGGGAGAAGAAGGAACCCTTCCATGACACTTACAGTTCTGCATCTAGGCTTGCCTCCATAATGACCACCAGCTATGGCCTTGGTACAGATACACCTGCCACACACCAGAAATAAATCCTTCCTCACTGGTCCAGTTACTGCAGCTGACCACTAAAGTGTCACCAAACCCACAACCACCCACAAGGCTTCAGCATCAGTGTCCCTTGCTACTGCCTGTAGATGAAGTATAGGCAGGGAGATGAAGGCCCCAGCTGCAGCCCCATATTCCAGGCACGCTCCCAACACAGCGATCTAAATCCTGGCAGAATACTGGTAATTCCTGGCTATGACCTTGAGGGATGCCATCTATGGGAGTACACCAATGGGTCACCAAGCGAGCGATTGCACCATTATGAAGGGAGGAGGGAAGTTATGAGAAAAATAGACAGATAGAAAGGAAAGTTACAGTTGAGCTAGAGAAAGAAAAAGTAAGGAATTGAACACAAAAATGGAGAGAAATGAGAGAATGAAATGAAACCACTTATACTATGCAAGAGCTCCAGCAAAGAACTTCCAGCAAAATCCTAGATGGGATAAGGGTCTCCCACAGGAAGACATCATCTTTTATAATGGACGTGACAGGGAAGGCCCACTCCATGCCCTTCTGCTGATGATAGGTAGGCTGCACTTCAATCAAACCTCATTATGGCAGTTTAATCTCCCTCGGGGATAATCCAGTCATTACTGCTCCTACTTGCTTATAAGGGCTTTCAGTGTATGGATCATCAATGAAAAGTAAAAGTCTGCAGAAGGCCTGGAATGAAGCATACTGAATTATCTGCAGAATATAGTAGAGGAAGTGTGGTGGCATGGGTATGCATGGCTGCNATTCACCCTGGGTCACTAGTGTTTATTGATGATATATGAGAAAAGCAGCTGGATGAATTCTGAAATGTATATGGATATACAGTCTAGATTTAGTTATATACAGCAGGATAATGTAAAGAAGTGGAATATATATATATATATATATATATATATATATATATATATTTAAGCATTCATTTCACTTGCTAAAGATACTACTGAAGGCAGAAAGATCCACAAACAAATAACAGATTCAAAGGAGGAAACTTGTAAATAATAATACAAAGTATTAAAAACAAACATTTTAATTATGATTATGGTCATTTGTCCAATCAATTACTTTTGAGCCCCTGAAACAAGGCGACTGTGCAAAAATTGTTATTATTGTGTACAATATTTTTATTAAACCCTGTGAATTAAAAAATAAAGGTATTCAATTCCATTGCATAATTATTATTTTATTTCCAATGCACTGTGATAACGTATTTGTGAACATGCCAGCTACCCGTCAGAATGCACTCCAACTGATACTGGATCCTGTGCAGGAGCCCTTAACAGCGGTAGGGCTTGGCGATGCGTTGTACGCAAAGTGAGCAGGGGGAGGCATTTAAATGATATAGGAAGAACCCTTTAGCTTGATCAAACTTTCCATATTAGCAGAGGGGTAGAAATGGAAATAATTATGTGCAGTAGGTACTCAAGAGATTTACCTATTTTTTAGGTAAAGTTCCTCGAGAAGCAACACTCTGTTGGAGCATTAGAGCATTCACAAAAATCCGGGCACAGAACTAGCTCTGTGTTCACTTATGTGTGCTCTGCTCTAAAGCAATAGGGTGTTCCATAATATTTCAATTAAAAATAGGGCAGATTAGTGCTGCTAAAAGCTCAGTAAGTGACCAGCTTACACCTACATTTCTGCACCAATTCAGGCACGGTAAATAAATAAAAATGTAATAATTTAAATAAAAATTAAATAATTTTATTGCCCTATTTCTAATTCAAAAATATAAATTATTATTTAAAATACATTTTCTTAAATGATAAGACTAGTTATTTATTTCAGATGTAATTTCTCAGGTGTCCAGTAGATGGAAGACAACAGTAAGTAGTGAAAACATAGAGCTTATCTATGCTGCTTAGAACATGGATTAGAATGTGGAGTAAGCAATTATTTACCATATGTATAGAAAACATCTATAACATTTCAGAGTCATTTCAGAGTTCAGTTTGAAACAACTAGATTTGCTCCAAAATACATGGGGTCCCTGACAAATTATGCTGAGATGGCAAGTACAGAATCCACTGAGAGGATATGGGCAGGTACTCCAATGTTGCTGGCCAGAGATTACATATTGTGGAATAAGTTTAAAACTGTGGTTGCAAGGAACATTGTTAGGTTGTTACAAACTTTCTAATAATATAGTGAACTTTCTACCACACTGCGCACACGTAAAAATAGGAAAATAACGTTACAAAGGAACGCCATGGTAAAATGCGTCAAGTGTTCTCTCCAGCCACATCAATACAAATATAGTTTGATACAAGCATGTTGAGTACAGGTGAGCATGGTTACTCACACTAGCCAGTACACAGTATACTTATGTTAGGGCAATTTAGTAGCCCACTTAGGGGTATATTTACTAAGCAGGGAATTTGCTGGGGAATTGAAAAGTGGGGAAGTTGCCTATAGCAACCAATCAGATTCGAGCTCTCAGTTTCATTTTACATACTGGAGAATGTAAGCTCGAATCTGATTAGTTGCTATGTGCAACTTCCCCACTTTTCAATTCCCTTGCAAATTCCCTGCTTAGTAAATACACCCCCAAATTTGGAGACTCAGTTTGCAAGATCAACAGTTAAATGTTTATAGAAGTAGTATCAAAGGTTTATAGTAACAAATGGCTGCCAATAATGTTGTATATATGTTTTTAAATGGATTTGTAACAATTTAATTTTTATTAGCATTTTTCTTTGTGGGTTATTTTTTTTTATATATAATTTGCTGTATGCCACATTCTAATACTTGCATTAGGAATATCAATTATAACTGCAATGGTATGCTCCTAGAGGTGAGAAGTAGAGGTGAGAAAGGCAATTTATCTTAACACTAATATTAGAACAGCAATAATAGAAATAATGTAATTTCCTTGTTGGAGATGAGGAAGGTGTGACTGTTATTTCAAGAAAGTGGTTTTTAGTTGATTGACCTTGCTATGTAGATTAAGAATGGAATGAGGGTGCAGAGTGCTAAAACCTGTTCTCTGCAAAGGTCCCATCATGCAATACACAGTATACACAGTATGCACAGTATGCAGTATTTATTACAGTTCAAAAAAAGAGAAAAAAGAACTTATATCACATAGATTATTTTTTCTTGTGCATTTAGTAATGCCGTATTTGACTTTTGGCGATACCTCCACCTACACATTATTGTAACCTCACATTAGAACAAAAAGGGATGCCTCTTTTCCCTGTGTGCTATTTAGATGTGCATGTTTCAGCTGAAATACTGGCAATATATAAATAACCATTAAGCATAATACATACATAGTTATATATTTTGTGTATTTTGTGATATAATATGCTTTGAGAGCCAAGCTTTCCTCTATTCTTTTTTATTGTTATTATTTGAAGCATTTTTGTGTTGCTTGTCTGTTTTTTTTTTATTTATCAAAAGTGAGTTTCATAGAAATCTCTTTGTGTTAGAGTGGGCACACCAAGAATGGAAATCAGTTTGATACTCATCTTCCTGGTGACACCAGCTTTTCCAATCACTCTGGGGTCAGTTGTGCTGAAACTGGATTTTAACATGTAGTTTTACTTAGTGGCACAAGGGGTCCTGCTGCTATGGGAGCACAGAGAAAGAGGGGCCTGTCAACTGTCCCTGCACTCCCAAAAATCTCATCAAGCTGTCACAGGATGGACATACTCATAATCAATGTTCTCTAAGTGTTGTTTAAACTGGTAATTTCTGACAGCTCCTCTCTCCCAAGCTCATCCCTGTCAATTTTAGATAAAAGTCCTAGTTTAGATGTTTCCACCTCTTATTTCTGTCCTGAGGTGGCCACAACGATAGCAGAGAGAAGTCTTATATCCAGTGGAGACTCTAGTTTTTGACAGTAAAGGTACTTTCTCCCATTGGAAACCAGATCCAGACTTAAATATAAGAGTGAGTAGCAAAACCATGTTGAATTGCAGAGGTGCCCGGAGAGGTGCCCAGCTCCCTTCTCCCTATGCTCCAGTGCGTCCTCTCCAAGAAAGACGGACCCAGTGAAGACATCTGGACAGTGAGTATATTTTTATTTCATTTTTCTCTATTTTTTTTACACGTATTTCTTTATTCCCTATGGCCACCATGGGAACGACATCATTTAATGGAAGGCCCGCAGAGAGGGTAATTTTCTCTATGGATCACCCCATTTGTTGGTGCCGATATTCCACAATAACAAAGTAATTCTCGTGAATGGCCGGATTTAATCTGTTATTAGACTTGGGCTAGGAAACATCATCTCTCAAATATAATACTGTTTGCAACTAAACTCCCCTGCCAGTCCAGTCCAGATCCAGTCCATTGATACAAAGAACACTCAATCACTTGCACCACACTTTTATTTACAATGGATGGTAATGAATGTATGATATATCATTAACCATGTAAATAAAAAAATACACATTAGGAAATATAAATAACACATTTATTTCATAATGTATGCATAAAAATGTCTGATGATTCACCCAGCTTCCTTCACATTGCACTTTTTCCATTTTCCCAGAAGCATTTTCATTAGATTTATTTATCCGATACAAGATGGATCTTGGTTTCTGAATCAGAATGTTTCATCCATGGGCTGTATAAGTACGCCTATTAATATATAAAACATAATGTTGTTCCTAATTAGATACAATGACCCAATTACAGAATGTAATGGGTACTCCCTTTTGGTATTTTCCATTGGCACCATACACTGGCACATCCTCAAACACTGAGTAGTAGCACTAGACAGACCAGTCGCATGTGGCAGGTAGCATGGAAATTTCAATAAAGTAAACTCTTAGCATTATCAAAATTATACATTTTGGGCTGTTAGCATGGCCTAGAAAAAGATGAGGACAAGCTCATCTCATTAAAAGAGAAGAAATAGTGGAATTAGCCTGAATCTAATTACAAACCACACTATCTAATGTAAAAACATGACTGTTTTTTTCATTCCCATTCATTTGACTAGTAATTAGTTTTGGCCTCTAAAATGCCACCCTTTAATCATCCAAACACAGATGTGATTTGCCATGCAATTTAATCTTGCTTTAATGAAGAACTAATGGACGCATCGCAAATTACTTTCCCTGTTGGAGAAAAATTCTATTTCCTGCTTTTCAAAAGATCAAGAGTATCTTGTGATAATAGCCCAAGCAGTCCTGGCAGCCTGGCTGTACAGAGCAAACAAGCTCTTTTACTCAACTCCCAATTCAATGAAGAAAAAGAGGCTACAATTAGCAACAAAGCAGGGGAAACGCAGCATTGCAGCCGAATCACTTTCTCTAGCTCAACCCCCAGCAACCACTGCCTTGTTAGAGCCAGGGCTAAAGTGTCAGGAGTGAACAATGTGCCGTGATAAATTACTCTCTTCAAACAGCTGCACTGCTAATTTTCAATTATACTCACAAATGGCTCTCAGATTGGAAGAAAATGGAGTGCATGGGGAGAACAGTGGCAGATTTTCATGTTTGTTTGGTGCTGAGTTTGGAGGTGTGAAAATGACATATTGGAGAGGAAGCTGTGTTATGTGGTGCGGGGGATTTAACACATGTAGAGCTCACCCCTTGCTTCTGAAGGGTTACTGGACTTACATTAGCAGCAAGCTGGCAGCTTTCTATAAGAACTCAAGTACATGGTGATAATAAGTTTCTGTACAGGTTTACTGTACCTGCGTCATTAATTAACTGGAGTTAAAGCCCATATGATAACTAAACACGCTTTTATTAAAATGCACCCACAAAAATATATCAAAAATAATGGTTGCCAAGCAATGAGAACACTTCTCTACAAATCCCGTACAGCAAAGTTTTCCCTCCTTTCTCCAGCTTATCACCCTCAACCCTTTAATGAGTGGATTCATATCATCCCCTAGACAGGAAGACTCACCATATCATACAAGTCTTTAGTGACAACAAGGACACAGCCTTCATGCTACAACAACAAAGTTTATGACTTGCAAAACCACAATTGGAGAAATAAGCCCAGTTTCATTGTCTTTAAGGGCCCTTCTTTAAAGTCCTTTTAACCCACAACCTGGTCTCAACTGTGAATTTGTAAATAATCATGGTTACCCCGCATATTGAAAACGTCCAGAAGTTAGGTCCAGAAAGGACCAATACTAATGTTATAGCCAGATCAGTCATTGCAACCTACAAATGCAATTTACAGGTCTGTGTATCAAGAGAACTTTATACTGTTCCAAATATATTTATTTATTAACAGGTTTTTACGCAGCACTTTCCAATTTTGACAATCAGTAAGATATGACTGGGTGGTAACAGACAGAATGGATGAGGAAGAGGGCCCTGCCCAAGTACTTCCAATGAGGTAATGTGATGCCAAATCATGAGATACATTAACAACTTCCACAAAAGTAACAGGAAAAAGTTCTCTAAAATACCATGTGACCCTCAGCTGCCAAGTAAAGTAATATAACCCTGGCAATGCTAACAATCAAATGTTCAAGAAGTTTTGTCTTCTATTAGAAAACCTTCTTCCCTCCTTAGCGTATTGTTCCAAAGAGGAAATACTTAATGCTGATATCATGAAACAAGGGAAGTAGCACATCTTTAGACAGTTTCTCATCAGAATATTATAAAAGCTTTTAATTAGAAATTCTGGAGCACCTCAACAGTATCAATGCAGTATCCCTTCATACCATTTGTTAGATCTGGCACACACAATTCTTCTTTCCAAACTAGATAAAGACCCACTCCTTACATCCTTTTACTTCCCAAATACACTTCTCAGGTTAGATATGAAATACTTGGACTAAATCAAGGCATATCATCTACAATCCATCTATTCTACTTTATCTCCTACTGAATAACCATCTTGGTTGGGTCCCAGGTCATCATTTTAGGTATTTGTCGAGCCTGGCAGATCTTACTAAGTTTGGATGCCCAACCAGCTTTTGATTATGTACCTTCGCATTATTTATTTGAGACCATAGTTTAGTGGTGACAACATAACTCTGATTTATTTTCTCTACTCCACTTCAAGTGACTGCTTGTTAATTAATGAACTAAGGTACCGGGAGGTGATCATGAGCAGGGGTACAAAGCAGGGCTGTCCCCATTTACTAAGCTTATTTTTTAAAGTGGATGCTACACTTTGAGTCCTACAACAGTGGCTAGTTCTGAAGGATACAGAAATATAATACATGGAAATTATTCACATTTGCAGGCAACAATATGCTGATCCTTACAGGGTTTGACTTTGATCATTGATGTTCACACTGGTAGAATGCGGGGTGTGTTGATCTTCGCGGTAAACTTTGAAAAATCCAAGTCTTTGTGTAGGATACACTTATTAACTTTGGGTAAGCCAAAACAAACCTTGCAGGCCCTTCCCTATATGAGAATCAATATATTGAAAAATATAATAAAGGTTTCATAATAATATAATAAAGGATAATAAAGGTTTCACTGCGGTAATGCGAGAATGCGTGAATAGGCATGTGAGAATGGGATGTCTATATTAATACTATGTGGGCTGAGCAAACCTGCTGCAGATTTTAACCCTCTGTAGGCTTCTATATTATCAGTTGTTCTTCCTCTTCCTCATGCAAAGGTACAAACAGGAAAATCACTTGTTAATGCTGCTTTATATTGGGGGGGGTGTTTTGTGAATATTAGCCTGATTAGACTTCCAAAAAAATAATGGAGGCTCCATAATTTTCTTTATAACAAAGTCACCTTGGTTATAAAAAAAAGAAAAAAGTTTTTGCCAGACTTTGCTTTAGCAGTATTTTTCCTCCATAACAGGAGATATCTGATGGGGTTCATGATTCTCTTTAAAATGACCAAAATACATGAAAGTGTCATTGCAACTCTCTTACCAATCTCTCCACCTGTCCTTGAACTGCATGGGCTCCTACCTATCTACGCTGTGCCAGAATGATGGGCTCCAGTGCATAGCCAAACACCCTCTTACCATTGCCCAGGCTAAAGATGATTTAATGCTTTTGTGTCATTATGGCAGTCAAAAACAGTTTGTTTCCACCATACTGTCCCCATATACAAGATCCCACAATAAAATGAAATAGGAATAATATTATGCCATTCTTTTCCAAAATCTACATGGAAACATCATAAATGTATCCTATATTGATTACCCATGAAATTGCTATATTTCCATATTTTATGTAATGGATTAAAAGGGATAAATAAAAAGTTTATGGCGAATCAGTACTGTCCACTGTAACCAAACCACACACTTTCATCAGTCATAACTTATCTTAAGTTCTCCGACACAAACATGCAATAAATCCTTTGAAAGGGAAAGGCTATGCTCATCCAAGAACCTGACATGATGTTGCTCCACAGAGCTATGTTCTGTGTTCTGTCATGGAAAGCTAGGTGTACTAATTATCCAGACATTATCTTGTGGTGTGCTGCAACTGTATTTTTGTGTTTTTTTTTTTACATTTGTAAGTGAGGCCTAACAGTTTTGTGTGGGTTATTTTGGGCAATAAGTGGTTAAGAACACAGCTTCTCAGTTTAATGTGGACTTGAGAGACGCTTTATTATTTTGCTGAAGTGGGATTTCTTCCCATCTGCTTGATAATTGTTGCAGAAATTTAAACCTCAACCCATTTCAGTGCTGGCTTATGCTAAGCTTGTTAGTGGCGTCTGATGGTCCACGTGATAGTACTGCAGCATTACCATAAATCAGCAGAATTAACGATGATCTTCAGAAACATGACTGAAAATGGCTGACAGAAGTCTGCAATTTGGATGCTCTGAATATTATGATAACACTGTATATTAAATGTTTATAATCTACTTAAAGCTCAGCTTAGAGTATATTTTATATTTGTGCCAAACCTATTATAATAAATTCCATGCTATTTGGGGTTGCCTGGAATATGTGTCCTGAAAATGAAAAACTGATCTAAAGAAGTTTGTATATGGATNCACTTTCAAAATTGTTGCAGCACCTTTTACTGTGTACTACACCTTCTACTACCCATCAGGTGCTTCACAGTACAATAAGAACAATTTAACTACAAACGGTCTGATGCTGAGTTTTGACGGAGTTAAAAACAGGGAACACAAAACACATGCCCATTTATAGTTATCTTTTCATCCCATCAGGCTTCCATAGCATATGTGGGCACATCATCACCACTACTATATTAAGTGGTCAGACAACAGGACCAAATGCATATTTTTCAATGAAAAATAATGAGTAAATGATGTAAAATTATGTCTATTCTGTAGTGTTCATCAAAAGTTTTAGTCAACATAGGTAGTTCTATTGTGTAAAACTGAGATTCTTGCTCATTATCTGCTTTCTTGGCTATCACAGTGTATCACAAATACCAAGTGAAGTATTCATTTTCCAATGTAAAAATCACTATTTTGAAATCCCAGAGCCGACAGGTCAATATCAGCTACTAAATTATGAAAATGGCTGATTAATAATCGTTAATAATCTTTAGTGTTGTATTAGGCTAGAGAGGGAATGGGGCTTAAGATGGAAGCTTTAGTTTAAAGTGACAGGGAGGAGATGGGGCATAGAAGGCTACAGAGAGGGATGGAGTGTAAAATGGGAAGGTTAGGGTTACAATGCAAGGAAAGGCGGCATCAGAGCATAGGAAGGTTAGGGTTAGGCCGCATGGAGGGGATGCATTGGAGAATTGGAAGGTCAGCGTTAATCTGCAGTGAGGGGGATAAAGATTAGAAGGAGAAGGTTTGGGTTAGGCTGAAGGGAAGGGATGCAGTACAGAAGGGGAAGGGGGATTAGGCTGTGGGGAGGGTAAGGAACAGAGAAGGGGAAGGTTAGAGTAATTGGTTTTGGTAAGGCTTAGAATAAGGGTTGGGATTGCACAAAATAGTATCTTCTTTTTAGCTGCCAGTATGTTCAATCATCATATGGTTATGGACTAGCAAATCATATCGCAGGAGAATATGCTAAGGATGTACAACTTTAACCCCTTCATGACGCAGCCTATTTGGTCCCTAATGACCATGCCCTATTTTCCAAATCTGACATGTGTCACTTTATGTGGTAATAACTTTTTAATGCTTTTACTTATCCAACTGATTCTGAGATTGTTTTTTTGTGACCTGATTCTGAGATTGTTTTTTTGTGACACATTGTACTTTAAGTTAGTGGTAAATTTTGGTTGATACAGTCTGAAAAAATGCGAAAATTTTGCCATTTTCAAAATGTTACAATTTCTACTTGTAACAAAGATACTCATACCACACAAAATAGTTAATGAATAATAATTTCAATATGTCTACTTTCTGTTGCCATCATTTTTTTAAACCACCTTTAACTTTTTTAGGACAGTAGGGGGCTCATAAACTTAGTAGAAATTTTTTGCAATTTTAAAAACATTTGAAAGTTTCAAAAATGTAGGGGCCAGTTCAGGTTACATGTGACTTTGAGGGCCTTGCGTGATAGACACCCCCATAAATGACCCCATTTAGAAAACTGCACCCCTCAAACTATCCAAAACAGCACTCTGGATGGTTGTAAACACAGATATGATTGTAAAACGCTATTAGGGGACACCGCAGGGGTCAGAAGTGAAAGAGCGGCATTTTACTTTTTTAGCGCAGATTCAACTGGAATAGTTGTAGTGCGCCATGTTCCATTTGCAGAGCCACCGGTTGTATCAATAGAGTAAAATCCTCCAACAAGTAATACAATATTATAAAGTACACCCCTCAGTGAGCAGTTTGACCCCACTGATGTTTTGTAGCGTGAACATTTTTCCTGTCAGGGCGGGCAGGGATTAAACTTAAATTTTTTACATTTACATTTTTTTTTACAGGTTTTCATTCATCAAAAGTTGGCATAGTGAATGAAACTAATGTGAAAATCAATTTTTAATGCTGGAAATATTCACATTAATTTCACTTACAAAAGCTGAACATAGTAACTGTCATGATAACTATGCCAGCTTTTGTATCAGCAGAGTAAAAAAAAAAGGTAAACATTTTTTAAACACACACATGGACACAATAGATTTAGTTTTTTTTTTCATTTTTTATTTGTATTGTTTTCATTATTTTTTATTATTNAAATTTTTTACACAGATCCTGCTCTTATTCATTCACAAACAGGCTACTAATAGCTACTAATAGCCTGTTTGTGTAAAATAAGCACAGGATCTGTGCTTACTGTTAGAAGACTTACAGATCTTACAGATCTGTCAGGCTTCTGTCCCCTTAAAGCTGCAACTGGCTGGTCAGAATTGACTAGCCAATCGCAGCCTTTGCCAGGGGACAGGACCAATAATTTTGCCCCCCCCCCCAGGCTTCAGTAGCATGGCAGCTGTCAGTGACAGCTGCCATTACTATACTGTCACCCCGCGGTGCCGCAGGAGTGACAGTTAAACAGGTACATGTACAGTGCTCGTCTTTAAAGACCCTCACCCTGCGCCGTATATATACAACACAGGGTCGGAAGGGGTTAAAACATTTGCGTCTAAATTTACTAAGCAGGGAGATTGCAGGGAAATTGAAAATTGGGCATGTTGCCAATAACAACCAATCAAATTCAAACTCACATTCTCCAGTGTGTAAAATGAAACTGAGAGCTTGAATCTGATTTGTTACTATGGGCAACATCCTCACTTTTTATCTCCCTGCAGTCTCCCTGCTTAGTAAATTTAGGCTCTAATGTCTTACAAATAGTTGTATTGTAACAGTGACAGTCATGACAAATAAGGATATTACTAAGTAACTGCTTTTTGCATTAGTTTTTTTATTCAGTGATTATTCTGTACCATTATGCGAACATAAATGCGAATTACACCAATAACATGAAAACAGACTTATTAAAACTTTCTTCAGTTACTCTGGGTTTTTAAGCAGTTTTATGCTTTTTTGTTCCTGTCACTGTCAAAACAATATAACAATGAATTAATTCCTTAAATGAAATGTTTTCTTACACGGATTTAATTGAAAAACTATGACTCTCCATTTACTACAATTCATTTCTATGTTTCCATGCCATCTTTTATAAATTTCCACTTGCTGCAAATATAAAGTGCCGGGGTTTCAAAGTCTGGATTGTTACACAGATACTATGCAAGCACAATCCAGTTTCCCTGTCTGAATGACCATTGCTGGGTAGCACAGAATTCATTCCGATTGGGTGACACAGATGCATGAGCAGAAATCAAAAGTGGACAAAAAGGGATGAAAAGACTGATCAAGAGAAAGTGTGTACCCAGCATAAGGATTTAGTCCTTTCAGACTCTCGACATAATGATAAGTTTTCAATGAGCAAAAGTTTAATATTTTTACTGCCTGCAAAATAAATCGAACAATTCATTTGAACCCCACATATTGCAACCTGGTTTGTCCCTTTGCAAGATTGCTTCTATTTTTACTATTGTTACTTTCAAGCTCTGGATCAGCCCTGTTTTACCTACATCTTTTTTTTTAAAATAAAATACATTCACATATCCATTTATTATGGATACATTGATTACATAGTGACAAGAGTTTGTTAAAAAAGTTGATGATTAAAGTGATTGATATTAACTTCTCTAAGTATGGACTTGTTTCTCAGTATTGTATGTAGGATTGAGTTTTTATTATGCTGAGGAAACCGCATTATGCAGATTCCCCATTCATAGAGGAATCCTCCTTAAACCTTAATGTTTCCACTGTTTCGGAAACTGTCATGGAAACCACGATTGTATGTAAGGGCCAAAAGTCTACCCTTTGGGCCAGAATCAATGTCATTTGCGTGTAAATTTTTACCCTTACGCAAACTGTGTAAGAACATGAAGTTTCTGTTCCAATATCCCCCCAACCCCCCATGTATATTATCAATAAACACCTGCCCCGCTTCTTAATTTGGGAATTTTATGGAGAGGAGGCTTCTCTAGATCAAGATCCTTAAAGTTTCCTATTAAATTATGCTTATGCATTCAGTTTGCATCCCTATTTTTTTTGCACCTTTTTCACAAAACAAATTATGTGTTTTAGTAGGTCTGAATTTGGGTCTCATTTATCATGATTATTAACATGCAAAATAAATAGTCAATATCGAAACAATATTTTAGTAAAGTAAATAAACATAATATAAAAAATCATAAAAAATGTTCTCTGTCAATTGATTACCTCTGTTGTAATGTAGATTAAATTAGATTAAGCTGAGGGGACGTGGTAGGCAGAAGTTAAGGTAGGAATTGTGTCCAGAACACAAGAGGGAAGTTTACACCCCTATTTTGTGCAAACCATTTCTAATAATAATATTGATAACAAATAAATTAAACACTCCAGAAGTTGGGTAAAAAGTGCGCTAGATGCAACTGCGTGGGATCAATCTACTGGGCTAAAAGATCAGTTTTCTGGGCCGACCTACATCCCCTTTCTCCCTCATCCACCTAAGGTGGGGGGTATAATTAAGTTATAATATTGGGGCTGAGTTTGGGGGGACTTGTGTGGTCATATAATATGTCTTAGGATTCTAGAAAAGAATGATTGCAATATGGGTTACAGAGATATAGGTCTAATCCATTAATGTCAAATATTAGCCAAGACATTTAAAAGATAGCCAGCGGGTCAGATGGCAGACATATTAAAAGACAATAAACTAACCCGACCTGAAATAAAAGCACATATAGAATTAACTGCATCTGCTCATAATATATAGTTCATTGTATATATTTAAAAAAAAAAATATATATATATATATTTTATATATAGATATCTCTCTCTCTCTCTCTGTATATATATATATATATATATATATATGTGTGTGTGTGTGTGTGTGTGCACATTTTTTTATGTGTAACACGTTTGCTACTTTAATCTAAAATATACATTTTACTGTAGATGTTAAGTGGAGGAGTAATAAAAAAAAATCTGAAAGTTAAGATGAAAAACGTTTGCTTGGTCTGGCTGCCTTAATAAACGGCTCAGACTCGACTTGGGCTGTTCCATTCTCTAATGATATTACAGGAGGCTTCCCATCTCATCTAATCTGTTAGTAAAATCCTAAAGTCACTTATGTCAGTCTCCAATGCAATCCAAATGAGTCTTTCCAGTAATAAGAANATTCAGAGAATTAGTTTTCGTTTTGCAGAAAATTGCCATTGGGGCTGGCACTTTTATCTAAAAATTTCACTCGTGCATAAGCAAAAAACTCATATTATTTGGTTACATTCCATCAGTATGAGAAATAACATTGTGGAAATTCTATGCATGTTAATGATATATAGAAATCCACCTGCTTTCAGATAAAAATGAGTTTAATTTTCTGTTGCCCACTGCCTGGTTGGCCTTTCATAAATTACTTATGCACAGCTATTATTAAAATAGAGGGAAAGCAAATTAGAAAAACCTCCTATCTCTTCACTGGATTTAGCCAAAGCACGGCTGTGACAGTCAGAGTCAGCATTTTGTACAAATTCAGCTCTCGAAAAAATTTTGCATGTCTATACATTTCTATACCACTGTTGTAAATGCTCTGACCTGCCTTCTTACCAAATTAATCTAAATCCTTTCTAGTTTTCTACTTTAATGGAATACTTGTGAGTCCTGCTGATATATATTAATATATATTTATTGGCTCATTTTAATTCTAATATTTTGTACCATGTTTCCAATTCTACTATTCAGAGTTAAAGTGCTAACCTCACACAATTATGAGATTAGTAAGGGGGGGGAAAGTACATATTTTTCTTCTGATGCGACTATATGTTTGCATATTTTAGTACCTTATGATGCAAATACTATGGACTGTTTAAGCATTGCTGCCAGCAGGAAATATTTAATTGGATTTGAAACCCCATTTTAGGGTTGCTACAGCACATTAAGTAACTACCTGACCTTTTGGTTTCACATCTGCAGATTATTCTTCCTGAGGTGTAAAGTCCTTAGTTCCTATAGGTGTAGTTTATTATAAGTGGAATTGTGGTCACTTTAAGATTAAATTTCCTTTCATGTACTGGTTGACAAAGAAAATCCTATTACTTGTGTGATTAAAGATCAATTATAAAAATGTCTTTGTTCATGTTATTGATATACAGGAAAGCAGATCCCATTAATGAAATGGCCATGCACTTATAATCATATTATTAGGATGAACTCTGGCACATTTGCCTGCTAGAATTCTGTATTTTCTTAACAGTGTGAAACATGTTAGGATAGCTAATGTAAATGATAATACAGCATAGAGCTTGAAGTAGGGGTGTATATGGTGCTGTGCCTAAAAACTACAAACCCTCATTGACTGCTGTTATTTTCTATGTTTCATAATGCCACTTCTAAATATTCTATATTTCCACTTTGTCCACTGATACAGCATCCACTAACATAACTGTACTTAGGGGAGCAAGCAGGGCATATAGCAGCTGCCCAGTCTGTTTCAGTGCTCTGTGACCAGTGTAACTCCCATGGGTGCAGTGTGTGCTGCTACTACAGGGTCTGGATAAGAGGGGAACCCATGGCTGCCACCCTCTCTGCACCCACAGAACATCAGCACAGAGTGACAGATCTAAGCTTTCAGAGGATGGAAGCTTATAAAGCTATTACCGCTCAGTTCATGAATGCTGATCACTGTTTGCAAATACATTTGCAGTAACTACAGTTTCATTGTGTCCTTAGCCAGCAGAGGGGGCTGTTGGGTTCATTCATATATAAGAAAACATAACTAGTTATAACCAGAAGAAAGGCAATAAAGAATAACCATTAATTCAGCAGGTGTTTCTGATCCATTAAACACCAGGGCAAACTCCCCACTTAGTGAATTTAGGTCCAGGCCTCATAGTAGGGGAGGGTGTTGTATGNNNGTNTGACATACCGTCACTTTTCCCACTAATGTAATTGAAAAATGATAATTCCCCATTCACCTCTCTTATTTTCTCCATACCACCACTTCTAAATATCCACTTTGACCCCTAGTCGATACTTAATTCTGACTAAAATATGACACAGTGAATTCATGATATACTAGTGAGCTCACGGGTGTTTTAACCTCCCTAAAATCTGCACTATAATACAAATATACACTATAGAAGGCCCTTGGATATCTCATAGTTGATGAGCTCTGCCCCAAGAAAATTACCATTATTGATTAATCAAAAATAATGAACTTAATATTGATAAAATTAATATTATAGGTTTATGTACTTGATGGGGGCACAATAAAGTTTAGAAAGAAAAAAAGATTTGCTAAGAGGACGCTATTAACGCAGTCATCTGAAATTACAATATATAATGGGGACCTACAGTATGCAGCACTGTATGCTACAAAAGTTTAAGATAATTAATCCACATGTAATATGAGTTCAATTTCGTGGACCAGTATGATAAATATTCATTCANATCCAGTAGAATGTTTTTTAATGCTGAAAATAACATTTTATTATAAAATGGAACAAAATCTAATAGAATAATATAAAGTAATAAATTGAGTATGAGAAATCTAAAACAAACACCTCACTGTAATATGTAACTGTGAATTTAAACTAATGGATGCTGGTTAAGGACACATAAACTATATATATATATATACACATATATATATTTAAATATTAAATGAATTACATATAGAAAAGTTATGATGTTTATTGGAGTTACCCATCTCAGAACATATAACAAAACAAATAAAATGGTAAACTTAGAATGTAGGTGCTTAGATTTTGGCATATCATTTTTAATATAAAAAATAAAAGGAATCTAATAGAATAGAATTGTATTGACATATAAAAAACTAAATGAGAAAACATTAATTTAACATTATGCTTATGAAAGATTATGAAGTGACATCCCCCCACCCCTGTGCACTCACAGGAAAATAAGCAAGCTGTCAGAGGCTGGTAGCTGAATGTAGCTCTCCATACTCAATGAGCACTGTACATTGCCTACAGGTAATGCATTTCTAAACAACTTACAGTAATCATATACAGAGCAGTGTCTGAACTCCTGGGGGGAAATTCACTAACTGACGATTT
>JABWIB010007616.1:3337-25709 GCA_016617825.1 Platyplectrum ornatum
CAACATGGTTTTGCCCACTCTTTAGTAAGTGGTGAGTAAGTCAACAGTGCCTAATTTCTGAATCTGGTCCAATGATTCCAGAATAATTATCAATACGTAAAAAATCCTTAAACACTTCTATTAAATTAGAAAGTATCCAACTAAAACAAAGAACACTACTTATCCAGAATATATGAAAATGAACAGGCAAGTTCAGAATAAAATATATGTCTTTACTTCCAGGCAGGGCCACATGTAGATATGACTAGTGATGACTCTTGAACCCTGGAGGTCAGACCTTTACATTTTATTCAGGAGTACGTTATTCTTTTTTAGACTAGATAATCTCTTAGTGTCTGACACCTGATGCAATGGGTCCACATACANGACATAGAGGTATTGAACCATGCGCTGACCAAGCTCGCCAGGCTATTAGGCCCTCAAACATTAGGCTAACATTAAACCACTGCCTTTGGAGATNCCCTANCTCCCTCACATCCTAAGCCAAATTNCAGATGGACTACTCTTAAGAACACATGTTTTAGATCAGGAAGCTGTGTCTTATGTATGCACAATCTNCAGGCCCAGAAGGACTTTAAGACACCCCAAGTGGAATGGACACCAATTTTCCTGGAGCTCTACTGCACCATTCCCACAAAGTAGACACCTACCCAAGCCAGGAAAGGACCCACTACTGACTCCTGTTTCCCACTTCTTCCTTTCTGATGATGAATTTGGGGGGCACTATTCGATTAAAGCAGTCGCCCCATAGTCTTTCAGGCTAAGTCGTCTGGATTCCCATAGAACATTANTTTCAATAACTTGGAACTCTCCACAAACAATTTAGGGGAGATTCCCTAGACTCCTGTACCTTCTGCAGGAATTCCCTCATATGGACTGCATTTNTAAAATGTATATGAGGAGGGAAATAGGCCAGAATTACCATAATGAAACTAATGTAAAGGGGTCCAATGGTGGGCTTAATGGTGCTAATGTTGTACTATATAACTACCCTTCCTTAATGACTGGCTATACAATAAATATATTTACACAAAGAAATACCANGGACAATGACTATTTAATTTATGGGTTTAGCAACAAAGATTGGATTCATCTTGGGGATTCTGGGATTCCATGTCAGTGCATTCTGGATTCTGGTCTAGAAATTGTCTACTGAGGCACATGGTGAATTCTTTCCCTGTAACCCATCAGTGGGCCATATTTNCCATTTGTTCACCAGGTTATAGAGCTAGTAGGGCTTCCAGGTCTAGACCCAGGCTTATCCTCACCACTGTGCCTCCATAGGTAGAATAGACATAATCCTGTATCCTGTATAGCAGTGGTCACGGCCGTCGAGAGAGGGGGGGAGGGGGTAATGTTTACCCGGGCCCGGAGCAGACAGGGGGCCTGTAATTGAGATTAATGGAGTTTTACATTTTTTTTTTAACTGTTTACTGAGAGTGATCTGCAGTGAGAGCTGCTGTTATGTGTAAGAAAGAGAAGCCTGTGGCCTATCACTGGACTCTGCTCAAGCATCACCTTAACGATTTACGATGTATTGCTTAAACATATTCCTCCCCATCAGAGGTAAACACACATATAATGTACTTTTGCCTCTGTAGGTCTAGCGCTTTCAACCTTATAGGTATACATTCAAGGGAAAACAGGCATGCCCCCAATGGTGTGAAAACATGGATGACAATAGCGTGTGCTACGAAGCGGCGGAAAAAATAGTGCTTATTAAATATGAGAAGGGGGCCCCAGGAAGTTGCTGTACCGGGCCCAAAATTTCACTTGGCGGCTATGGCAGTGGTTCCCAGCAGTGCGTTGTGTACCAGTTACTAATGATAGAATCAGATCAAGAACCACTGGACAATCCCATTCTATCCTCATCACCCTCTCCCTAAATGCATTTTTGACCTAGATACCTCCCTGGTTTACACTCGATAGACCTGCAATTTGCACATCATCTTCTCCGTTTCTTTAGACCCACGTGTCCTCCCTTTTGTACAGCAAATTGAATCACATTTTAAGCAGGATATTTATAAAAAAAAATAGTCTGATGTTGAGTCATAAAGTCTCTATTAATATTAGCTTAAGGTTGTCCTGGACTTTGATCAATTACTATATCGGGAGAAGCATTTCTAGCAGAGAAGCTATAGACTTCAAAGTAAAGTCTATTGCTGATGAAAAGAAAGGACAGTAAACGTATGCGTTTAACATTTACAGTTACGGAGAATGCTTTTTAACATGGAAAAGATTACCAGTACCTCCACTGCTAAGTTATATAATTGTACAGTGCAAGCTGTGCATATGCTGTTATTACCAGTCCCTTATTTATTCATTGCATTAATATTATTAATATTATTATCATTCAAATAAAGAAATAGTTAATAATCACCTAGTTATCGACCCGCTGTACCAGTTTGAGGTTAATAATTATTTGTTATGATGAAATGAAGCTAAATCCATACATAATCAATATATAGTGGAAAGCACAGTGAAGAGAATGAAAAGGTCACGACATTATTGTACAATGTGATATATAATGTAAACTAGAGAACAGTCTTATCCATTCGTCACGAGCAGCCTTAGATACATATTTGGATTGTAGGTGTGATATTAACCTCAGAGAATTATTAGTGATTATATATAGGAATTATATCTTAAATTGTCGCTCTTTACACACACACACCAATGCAATTCATAGAGTCCTGCAATTATCAGCTTTGGACGCAGTTATATGCTATGCCATTATTTGCTAAGAAAGGCAAACCTTAAGAACAGAAACAACATTAATATTCCACACTAACCTCCGGGAAGTCGATCTGTCACTGTATGGCTCATTGGAAGTACATGCTAGTTTAGAAACTGACAGATTGCTTGTGTTTCAGCTACCAGTCTTCTAAATGGAGTCTGCACTGATACGATGCAATGGTTATGATGACACCGTTACAGAGATTCACAAGAAAGGAAACCCGTGTTCTCCCGGCGCCTCCTAACCCTGCAAAGCACGCCGCTCTGATTGATTTGTTTGTGACAGCCCGCAGGAAGCAGTCATTGATTTTTCAATATTTTCCCTTAAAATTATTTACAGTTGTAACCATGAGGAGGGAATCTTTAAAAGCTGACAGGCCGTGACAGCGCCGGCATAATATTCACCGCTTGCTGACAAGACAAATTACCTGTAATGAGAGCACTTGCTGAAGGGTAGACTTTTATTTTAAAATATGTCAATAACCCTTCTGACTAAACGAATATCGATTCGGCATAATGAAGCCGGATGGATGTGCGGAGCAGCAGATAGGCCGGGCAGACGCTGCTGCTGCTTGGACGATGCTCGGTCTTATGCAGCTTTGTACGGATGATAAACGTTTATGATGTGCGACTATATTTTTTTATGACGTGTGAGTTTGTTAATAAGTTAGAAGTGACCGAATTCTCAGTTAAATCGAGTCATGTTCCTGAGTAATGTGAGCACGCTCATCACAAGACCTTAAACCGTACGTGAAATAGCATGCTGCTTCTGCTGCCGTTGTGGTGGGATATACAAATTGGGCCACTAATCAATAATATTTGCAAATGTGTATTTATTAGACAAATATACTTGTTTGGCTATTCGAATCAACTGCAAAAACTCCATTTGGAATGAATACATGAATACCATGGCCTAAATTTACTAAGCAGGGAGACTGAAAAGTCAGATTCGAGTTCACATTCTCCAGTATGTAAAATGAAACTGAGAGCTTGAATCTGATTGGTTGCTATGGGCAACAGCTCCACTTTTCAATCTCACTGCAAGCTCCCTACTAAGTAAATGTAGGTCCATATATCCAATGTTTAATAGGTAATATAATCAATATTCATAAAAAAACACCAATTTCAAAGACACCTTGGCACCAGAAGATCTGATTTTTTAGTGATCAGATTTACAAATGTGTCCTGCTGTATTCGTCTATCTGAGCAACCACACTGGATAACATATGCACAGACCCATATGAGAAAAGGTTTTGGTTCGTTGGCTGAAGGGTTAATGCATTTAACTCGAGGCAGATTAAACCTCCTGGAGTGTGGGGTGATGTGGAGCTCACCTATCTGGGATCCAGGGAATTGGCTGGTGTCCTGGTAGTAGGAGGAGTGCAGGAGAGGGGAAGGTAATACCAGGCAGATTCACAGGAAGTGACCCCTCTTTCTCGTTTGGAAGTTGCCCGCCCTCCCTTGGGTTTTTGTTTCTTTATAGTTTTTGCTTGCAGTGCTGGTGGCGGTAAACAGGTTCACTGCATAGTTTAAGCTGGCGCAGGTGGAGGTGAGCCTCTGGCAACATGGGTTTTAAGGGACTTTGTGCCAGTTACGTCTATTACGGGCGGCCCATGAGGTAGCACCTAGATGAGGTGCGAGCCAGTAGGCGGAAGGAGAGCGCCTGGTAGTTTACAAATGTGTTTTTATTTCAAAAAATGTATTATTATGTTAATTTTGCACATTTGTATGCTGTATATATAAAATGTGTGCATTTTATAAACAAAAAGAAGTGTAAATTATATTCCGTTCACCTGCTTTCTTTGCCACCATCAAATTATTTGGGTATTTAGTATGGTCCTCTGGATCCAAATGCTAGTTTGAAAATATGGCTAATTAATAAATTAGTTGTCTCAAACTATTGTCGCTGGGTGTTTCTTTTCGGGTATGTTCCTTATCATAGATAAAAGGGGGGAGAAGGTGTACCGGAATCGAACAACATCACCCATGGAACGTTTATAGGACCTAACAAATACGAAGATTTGCAACACCAAGAAGTAGCTGACTAGAGGTCTTTCCTAGAGCAAGCAGTTAAGACTTTCCTCAACTGCAACCATTACTTTCTCTAAACTTTCCCCACAGCCTAACTGAAACCCCTAACCTTTACTTTCCTAATTCATCCCCTCTCCACCACCTAAACTTAACTTTTACCTTCACTGATCCATAACCTCCCATCAGCCTAACCCTAACCTTCCCACTCTATGCTCCAACTCCTCCCAGCAGCCTAACCCTAACCTTCCCACTCTATGCTCCAACTCCTCCCAGCAGCCTAACCTTAACCTTCCCACTCTATGCTCCAACTCCTCCCAGCAGCCTAACCCTAACCTTCCCCTTNTATGCTCCCGCTCCTCCTTGCAGCCTAACCCTAACCTTCCCCTTCTATGCTCCATCTCTTCCCAGCAGCCTAACCCTAACCTTCCCCTTATATGCTCCCGCTCCTCCTTGCAGCCTAACCCTAACCTTCCCCTTCTATGCTCCATCTCTTCCCAGCAGCCTAACCCTAACCTTCCCCTTATATGCTCCCGCTCCTCCTTGCAGCCTAACCCTAACCTTCCCCTTCTATGCTCCATCTCTTCCCAGCAGCCTAACCCTAACCTTCCCCTTCTATGCTCCTTGCACCCCTACTCCCCATATCTTTAATCTAAAACTCCCCTTCAATGCTTCACCCCCTTCTCCAGGGATAATGGCCGTTGTCCATCTGGTAAAGCATCAGGAAAGTAGATCATCAGGAAGAAGGTGTCGGGGTAATGAATGGTTAAGATACAGAATGTAAGAGATTACCTGAATATAGAATAGGGGTACCCAACTTAAGATGGCATTTCAGCATCAAATGATCTACTCACCATCTTTCTCTGTTGATTTCATTACATTATAACCCATATATTGCTCATATATTGCTAACCCTTAATAAGGGAACTATTTGAATAATGTCAAAGTTTCATTCTTTGTCTTAGGAGATATGCAGGAAGGAATGGTGGATTGGCTCAAATATAAGAAACTAAGTATTTCATGTAAATCGGCAAAAAATGCAGAGTCAGCAGAGTAATCACAACTAATCACAAGTAACCTGAACTTCCAAATAAACAGAGACCATTAGTCGGAATGTGCCGCGATGACATCAAGTCACTTTAAAACCGGCCAAAGAGGTCAAGGAGAGAGGCGGGCAGGCGGAAGTCCTTATATGAGTCCTAAGTGGATGATTTCAACAGTTGTAGAAAACGACAGTTAATATTAGGTACAGACAGTTCAGAGACTGGGGGCTATATTTACTAAGCGGTGAGATTGCAGTGAGATTGAAAAGTGGGGATGTTGCCCATAGCAACCAATCAGATTCGAGTTCACATTCTTCAGTGTGTAAAATGAAACTGAAAGCTTGAATCTGATTGGTTGCTACGGGCAACATCTCCACTTTCAAATATCACTGCAATCTCGCCACTTACTAAATATACCCCTGGGGTTGAAATGATAAAGGTTCCATAGTTAATTTACCCCTGGTTTAACCTTTATATTTTTTTTACATTTATTTATTTTTACATTTTTTCATTCATCAAAATCTGGCATAGTATTTGCGGCAGTTACTATGTTGGCTATTGTGAATGAAACTAATGTGAATATATATATTTTTTATAATATATTAGTTTCATTCACAAAAGCCAAATACAATAACCACCCGAGTACTTTGCCAGTTTATGATTAATGAAAACATTTTAAAAGAAATAAATGTAAAAAAAAACACAGACACAACGGATTTAACTAATAAACTTTTATTATTGAGTTGCTTCTTTTTTTTTTTTAACATTGTATTATCAGGAATGGCTAGCCAATTGCTGCGATCGAGCCTAGGGGTAGGGGTTGACAGGATTAATTTAATCCCCCCTGGATATTTCTAGTGATGGCTGCTATGGATGGATGGCAGGGGGCATGTATGCACGTTCACGTAAACTCCCTTCCTGCCAGGGTGTACATGTATGCCTCAGGGCGGGAAGGGGTTAAAAACAGCCCCCTTTTTTTCCTACAATAGATAGAAGCAATGCTTAACTTCCAGGGTCATCCAAGGCTCTGTAAAAAGTAAGTTAATCCTACGCATAGAGTTGAAAGAAAACGAAAATGTTCACTTTATGCAGCAAGAGACCCACAAGATCCAGACCCCTTCTGTATAGCAATACAGCATTAAATCCACTAAGGAGCAGGAGAGCAGAGGCCATAGATCTTGGCAGTTGAGCAGTCTGTAGACATCTATGAGGCAAAACAGGAACCAGCATAGCCTATGGACACAGAGACAGGAGAACAAGAAACACACCAGTACCTCCAGCAATCATTAACACTGTAGCACTGGGGAGAGGCGCTATTAAAGGGCAACTCTGAGCTGAGAAAGAAAGTGACACGGGTGAGTACAATGAAGCAAGTTGCTAGCACTTTGCAGCATTAGAGGCCATCGAGATGATCCTGAAACCTGTAACATTATGTAATATTTAGAAAATATGAAATTTCCTAAATAAATTTCCCATCCAGATTCTTCTTTTATGTCCTTAAAACTGCTCCACCGGGGATTGCTGGGATCTTTTTGGGATCTCTTTCATGTTGATCCTAATGGTTAACAAGTGGATGACATAGTGAATCTCACAAACAAACTGTCCAACTCCAGCAAAACACAACAGAGACAGTAATGTCTATAGAAGCTAATCCCAATGCAGGAGAAATCAATGATATGTTTGGTGCTGTGATCTGACTAAATGGTAAATAGCAAATGAAAACTACTATTACTACTACTACTACTAATAATAATAAAAAATAGTAATATTGGCAGGATATACTGCAGTCAATTGATCATAAACATCCATGTGATAATATTCTCCCTCAGATTCCTATATATTTATTGGGGATGCATCAGGTTTTGGCAAAACAAAATACCTAAGTCTACAGTTTGGATGGTTAAGCCACTAACACACACTGCATATAAGTTTACAAAACTCCTGAGTACAAAAGACTGGATCTAGAGGGCGGTATTCAACACATTTTCCACACCCTTAGTGCATGTGCGATCCACTAGTGCTTCTTACGTAACTGGATCCAAAGGATCCATCTATATAGACCACGTTATTTGTCTAGAGTGGGTGATGTGTACACATAGTATGCATGGAAACAGAGGAAGGTATGCAACTAGTAGAATAAGGACATTTAATAATGGGCAGTGTGGAAAACTGAACATAGAGTTCCCTATGCCTATTCTGTGACTATTTCTCTATGAACGGAGAGAGTAGAGTATGTAAGAGAGTAGTCTTGTACATAAAGTACATAAATTAGCAACTATCTAAGCAAGTTTAGGTAACCGACCACTGGAATTCTTAAAATTGGAACCTAGATAAGTAGGTTTTAGTTATAGGATTATTTATTTTATTCTTAAATTAGTTTTCCCTTTAAACTAGGCACACCCATACCTTATTTATCAACCCATACCTTATTTATCAACCCATACCTTATTTATTACACTCATACCTTATTTATCAACCCATACTTTATTTATTACACCCATACCTTATTTAACCTTATATAATACACCAATGCTTAATTCACGAATTGGAGACTATTTGGTTGAAGACTTTGGGCGTTGGGGAAGATCTTCTGAATCCAACCCTTTTCATTCCTTATAATTTTGTACTTTCTTTTTGTACACAATTCCACCAACTTGACTTCTGTCAGTCATACAATGGCATAAATATGTACTTTGTCTTAAACAGTCCTATAAAACTCGCTAGGAGATTGCTAGATACTTGTCTAATTGAATCTCTGTTTTTCTATGGAGAAGTCAGCAAATCATTTATCTCACTGAAGAGCACATAAAATAATCTCTACGGCTCAACAAACTATACTACAATATCATGGAAATATGGATTTGATTTTCCAATCACACTTTAGCCCTCCAGGCTTTTGTTTCTGACACTAATGCAAAGTTATGACAGTATCATTGATTCCTGTATGATTTTTTATTGGACTATAATAGCTAGTGACTGTCCAGGCTCATTTTATAATGCTATTGCGTTATAACAATTTATTGTAAAGGCTTCTCTGAACTGTGTAGTTTACTTCCTTATTTTTAAGGAGTCTCAGAAGACAAAATAAGCTCAAACTGGTAGTGTGGAATTGGCTTTGCATTGCTCGTCATATAACACAGCTAATGGTGTATTTGTTTTGTTCTTAAGCCACAACCAATATTGTGAAGACAACATATATGTGTATAATGGATTCACCCCAATAGCTAACCAACTTACCGGCTACTTACCAGCTTCCATCAGCACTACATTCAAGGTGTATTGTTCAGTTGACTGTCATGTGATCAAACAACATATCATTACCAAATCTACTACCATTTGCTTTTTAAATATTTTTTACATAATCTATATATTTTTAATTTTTGTAAATTTTTGCCTCTATATATATATATATATATATATATACACACACACACACACATTCATGGATTAAAAAAACAGTTTGACATATTTTTGCTTTGCCTTCAGCATGTCCCAGTGAAAAAAAAAATAATCAAAAATAATAATAATTAAGATATATATATAATCTTGGAGTGCAATGTAAAGAATCCCTTTATTCTGATTTTTTTTTACAACCTATTAACTTTCAATTATAAACCATAGAAATGTGTAGAAGTTGGAGTCAAATGGAAAATGTATAAAGTAAAATAAGTAGTTGCGGTTACATTTACAGCACATTAACATGACTGGGACTGGATCTGATCCAGTATTGAAAATAAAAGAGGAAAGATACAACTGGCCAGAGCCATGTGAATTATTTNAATGCAGGAGAATGCTTTGCTTTTGCTTACTACTACTATTGCACTGTTATTTGGACTTGGACTGAAAACATCAACTGTCACCTCCAAAGCTGGGCATCCACTAGAACGATATTGTTCTAGTGGATATTGGTGCCGATGGGAAAATCGCCCCGTCTTCGGCACCATTCACTAGAACGATATTGTTCTAGTGGAAATTGGTGCCGATGGGGAAATCGCCCCGTCTTCGGCACCATTCACTAGAACAATATTGTTCTAGTGGAAATTGGTGCCGATGTGAAAACCGCCCCGTCTTCAGCACCATTCACTAGAACGATATTGTTCTAGCAGTACCCAGGAAAACAAATAAAAAAATAAAAATATAAAACAGTACTTACCTCTATACAGCCATGGCAAACAATATACTGTAGTTCCTTTCTGGTCCATCATATAAATGGATATCAAACACAAAGTATTCATTACTAATTTTATGAAGCATTTGTCATTTTGGCATGTCGAAGCATTTATTATGTTTTCTTTTGTATATAAGTATTATATATTGAATAGTCTACATCATTATTCTATTTTTTTTTATCTAAAAGTATATTTAAGTAACTGATTTTACTAAAGGAAGAAACTATTGTATGAAACATTAAACTGTTGGAGGACAAGGTTTTAAATAAACTGCTGAAGACAATGATAATGACTGATAATGATTTATGTTATAAATATATGGGTGATGGTAGCTTACCTGAACTTTCCATTATGAATTAAGTAGCAAAAATCACTGTTAAAGTAAAGTCAATTGGTAAAATAGACATTATTATAAACACATGGAAGCAGATTCTGCCATTAAATTAAATTTGTAGGGTTTTTCATTCAATTTTCATACATTTTTAATGTTTAACTTACATTAAAACCACATGTAAAGCCAAATTATTTCAAATTAAAACAATGACAAACATATTTTGTGCAAATAAAAAATGTAATCCTGAATATTTTCAGATCAAGCTCAGTTATATATTAGTAAGCATGTCTGATAGTCCAACTTGGTTGACTGCAAATTGAAAATTAGAGCCATTCTATCCCGATTTCCCCCTCTGAACCTCACCAGTAGTAATTTTACCCCCAATAGAAATAAAAGTTGTCATTAAAAAACAGATGTTTACAATATGATAATTTGTCCATGTAAAAATAATGCTTTTTTGTGGAAGTAGTATTCCAGCTTTTCCTCTGATTGGCAGGGACTGCGTCAATGCTTAATCCTTAGATCAAGTGAAGTTAGTCCATGAGACCTACCAATGCTACTACCGGACCTACCAATATTATCATGGTCTATTTGTTGGAGCACTGGCAGTTCAGTCACTTTTGTGCACAGATGAAAGGGGCTCAGTTGCCTGTCTCTGGGTGCCAGCCATGAAGGGGGCATTTCTCCATTGTTTCCCGATCCATGTCCTCGCCCCTTGGCAGATCTAATACTTTACCATCATTACTGTGAGACTTGAGTCATCAAAGGACTAGTCTCATAAATTATTGGTAAAAGTAGGGGATTTACATTAAAGAGTGAAGGGGAGGAGGAACTGTGTATATTAGGGTTGTGCAGATTGAGAAGCATGGGTCTCCTCCTGCTGGTGTCACAGGGGGCCGAATTCAGACTGTGGAACACACATCTTTTTTTATTTTGGATTTGGAAACTCGTTACACGTGGGGGTCGAGGGAGGGATGTACATTGTACAATAAGGGCTGGCTTCAACACCTATGTACAATCCAAACACCTTGCATTTATACAAAAGCAGGAATATTAAAGGTAGAGTGCTCTGTATAGGCACAGAGGGAGGGATTCAGCTTACAAATGATTAGTTTAACTGAACGTAGATTTTGAGAGAATCTGGCTTTACTACTTTTAATATTTATTTAACAATTAAAGGGATGAGCTGCTCAGCAGACAATTTCAATTACTAGGATCTGCCACTAGAGGATGCGACCTGCCAGAGATCTGCTGCCAAGCCGGTCCCCACCATTAGCGGGCCCAGGGAACAGCAGGTTTCTGGTTAGACTCCACACCCTGGTGAGCTTATTCTAACTGTTACATATGTTTTTTGTCATCTACAAAAAGGCATACTTTCCTTCTTCTCAATAACATGTGTACAACAGACAACTAAAACAACTGATGAACCGAAACAAAACAAGTTTTTTTTAATGAGGAAAAAATATAGCCCATCACATATTGTTTCTATAAATAATGGATACCATCCCTTCTTAGTAATGACAAAATTGCTGCAGTATCATCTTGATGGCAATTGGTACTGTACAGATTGCCCACATCTGTTCAGACCAGACTATGATCCTCATGTCATTTAAACTCTGCAGTCTATAACATTAAATAAAGATACAATTCCAGTTTGTTGAATGGAATGTATATTTAAATATTTGGACATGGGGTTAGTTAAAGACTACTAACTCAAAATTTTCTATTTTAGGGTAGGGTAGATGTACTAGGAGTTGATTCTTCCATGTATTGGCAATCAACTTACCAGTGATTTGTTGATGATTTTAAAAAGTGATTTTGATAATATACCAAAAGTCAATTTTGGATGTGGATTTCAAATCGATATTTATTGTTGTTGATTTTGGGCAGCCATCTTGAAAAGATGCAAATTGAAGCAAATTGCGAAAGTTCAAATCACCCCATTACAAAAAAACACCCACACTTCCTGATTTCAGCCTTGACTAAGAGTATAGGTAGGGAGAGATTTGTGTTATTCTTGGATGACGAATGAATTCTGAGTAGAATGGACTCAGATTTTATTGAGAGTCGATATGTGTATCATTTGTTGTATTGTTACTGGTTTTTAAGGTTCTAATTTTCATGTTTATTTTATTTTTCCATTTTTAATTGTTTGCGTGCTTGAGGTTTGAGTGTGTTTGTAATATAGTGTAGTTTGTGTCTGTCTGCCCTTGTTTGTCTATTAGTTTAAATAGGCCTTTCCATTAGGAGATGACGAATGCATAGGGATTTGGGCCAATTCGGAAAATGTGGGAAAGGTGCGTCTTTTGCTATTAGCGATTTCAGTTCAAATCAAGGCTGATTTTGGCAAAACGCAGCTTAGTAAATTCCTTAAGGTCTATGTTGGTCATGTTAGAATTCTCCACCTAAAGTCAATTCCAAAATGGACAAACTGCTGCCCAAATCGAATTGCCATGGTGATTTGGCCAAATCGCTGCTTCGCAAGTCTACTGTTGGATGTTGATAACTTCATATATATTCTTGTTACAAGTCTGAATGTCTTAGCGTTCAAATTTTTNAAAAAAGATATTTTAAATAGGCATAACCTACACCAGTTACTTTTAGGATTATTTCTTTAATTATTTCCCTCAATCATTTCAAGGTTTACATTTGTGGTCAGTTCATTTATGTACCACCATTGGAGATTTTAAAGATTGGCATTAAGCCATATTATGGTAAATCTTGCCTTTCTTGGACAAAGTACATTACTGTTTTGATCATGGTTTTACATTCCTTTTAACATTTTTGCCTGGGGAAAGACGGACAAATAAGCCCTGCCCCAGATTCGCGCTAACCCGCCCCTTTATTGCGCCAATTAGGGAAACAAATTGTTGGACAAAGCACAAAATGAATGGGACAATCATCAAAAATCGGACTATATTGCTGGATTTGGGAAATTTGGAAGATATGGTTCATTTTTCACAATAGTGTGCTACCTTTGCTAACTTTTGTTGTGTTGTATCTTGTTTTTATAGTCTGATGCCTTATTCGTCAGTGGTATTTACAAATATCTCTGCAGTAATCAATTACAATATATTATTATTATTAACATCCTAAATTTGCCTTAATCAACTGTAATTCAAAGGGAAAAGGCCAAAATCTATCTTCATTTACCTCCAACCATCTTCTGCTGCAAGCAGTGCAGGCTTTAATGCTTAAAATATACACAAATGCATAGGTATACTGTAAAGGGAGTTCTGGTGCAAGTGTTCTGGAAGAACTGTCAGATTTATCATTTGACTATTTTTGAACTTTCTCATTAGACTTTCATAGTTCCACTCCAACGAGCTGTGTCTCCCAGATAACAAGCCTTAGATTGCCTCCAATTTCTTGGAATCTCAGTATTTTGCTAGCTTGAAAGATCTCATCTGCTGTCAGTGTACAATAATGTTGAAGCATCCACATAATGCTTTTCTGGTGTAACAATGGTGGAGCATGCTCTTTAATGAGAAGGTGGAAAACTTTGACAATAGTTGGAATGAGTTACCTCCATGTTCCGAAACGGTTACCTGTATTGTCTTCTTCTAATAGGATGTGTCGACTAACAGAGGCACGGCATATCTCTCATATTAAAGCACTTAATAGTTAACAATCCCCCCCTCCTGATATTTCACATCCTATTTTACTGTTATATCACAGAATTCGTAACTGCAGCTGCAAAGCCATACCGTCACGTACAGAATGTGTTTTACCGGATGAACACAGCACTTCATTTCACAAACGTTCTACTCCACACAAATTAGTCAAGGTCCTGGAGGGCAGACTGACAAAGGGGTTACTGGTATCCTATGTATCTAATTAATTGAAAAATGCTCAAACTGCTTTTACAGTTGTTATTAAGAAGCAGAACCCATGTTGCCAGTGCTCAACCATAATTAGTGCCCCCGGGAATTAAATATTTAGCATTAGTAATGTAACCGCGCGTAGGACACCAAATTCTATTTTCGTAATGAAAGCGCTGCAGTGTAAGTGCAAGTCGCTGAACCGACAGCTGTGACAAGCAGACAGGCCTGGGGTATATCAATAAGACACCCCATTGGACAGATATTCTTACCACATTACTCGTTTGTAAAAAGATCTGCAAGTCTAATTCCCACTGGGCACACATTACCTCAACTATTTAGTTTTCTAATGCAAACAGGATGATCAACTTGGTGAGACACTGGCTGTAAGTGTAGGGGGATGTATAGAGGTTGTTATTTTCCCTAAATTACCCTTTGGAAGTTCATGGCATTGTCAGCTGAGAATAAGAACCAAAAAAACGTTACCAGAGGTTGAAAATGTTTATTTAAAGTTTAATTACTTTTTAAGTGCTAGTGCTTCTGTGATACAACATGTAAAGTCGGATATTGCTTCTAATGAGCTGGTGTTTGGCATGGCAGGAGACATCGGGGAATTCCTGTGATAAATGAACTATGAATAGGAGAGAATACGTGGTGTGGATCCTCGAAGAAACAGCAACAGGACTTTTTCTCATGGATGTTTTCATTCTAAACAAGACATGTGGAGGTATTAACAACCGCCTGTTACAACTGCTCAGCTTGTCAAAAGGTATTAGATTACCCTCTAATAAGAAGTAATAAAGGGGCTTTGACTACATTTGCCTGCTTTCAGGAAAAGGCCAGATTTAGAAAGCAGTTAGGTGCAAGTGGTTTCACTTAGAAACAAATTAAAGTTTTGGTCGCATGGTGACAAAGCTGTTTAAAGTCTAACATGTCTTGCAAAAACAAAATATTTTATATATATATGATATATATATATTTATATATATAATTTAGTTTTTTACTTTTTACTGGGACATGTTGAAGACAAAGCAAAAATATGTCAAACTGTGTTTTCGAATCCAAGAATGTGCATTGTGCGAAATAAAATAAAATGCAAGGTCACGCTGAATACATGTCAATATGCGAAAGGGCCATTAGCATCTTGGTTAAATTACGTTTTCCTTCTAAACACCTAATAAAAACAGTGTCAAGCTGATACTGATCCTATGTACTTATACATTAAAGACTGAGCTGGTTAATCTTATGGCCTTTTTACCTTGTGCCCTGTTACACCATAATAGTGGCATCAATGTATATCTTGCTTGAATATCTAACCTCGTGAACTCTTTTTTTTATTATCTAAAGCATATTTAAAGATTCTGCTTTCTTGGAGCCACTCAGTGGAAACAGATGTGATGTAGTTGATTTCGGAGTGTATTCTGATGATCAAAAGGTTTGATTTTGAAAAATGGCGATCCCTCTTAACCCATTTGAAACGAGAGGTGCCATGTAAAAGTATGAAAGAGCTGACTAAGAAACGGTGACATGTCACGCATAAATATCCTTCATAATTACATGCCAGTAAATGCAAGTCATTTTCTTTTTTATTAGCACAATTACCCCTTCTCTGTACAACACTTTGTACATGGCAGCGTTCAAAATTGTATCTTTCGCTGTAATTGGTGCGCTGAACATGAGATCATTGATACAAAATATAGAATATAGTGTTTTGGGTCTGACAATGCTGTAAATTTTAGAATAATGCGTTGGGGATAATGTGTATTTGTATATATATATATATATATATATATATATATATATATATATATATTATATATATAGATAAAGTTATGTCCCAAAATAAACTTTTTTTCTTATACAGAGAGTATATTTAGGCTATTCCCGCAACTTTGTGCTAAACGTTCCACTCCAGTATGCAGGGGTGGAGTTTATACAAGGGGGTGTGGCTTAGAGGGGGAAAAGGCCCGAAGTAAAAGATTCCTGCACGGAATGGATTCCTGAGTGGAATGTTTGTATATGGGCCTGCATGGAGTACTTACACAATCCAGTTATTTAAGTAGCCTAATGTCTGGGAGTCTAGACCCAGTAGTAATAGATTATTGTATGAAATAGTAAAACATGATCTACAGGCAATGTTGTATCTAGTATGTATTATAAATAACAATAAAATCCACCAAATAGACCATAAGTAAGCTATAAGTATATAACATTGAGAATAAACTATACAGCACACGATCTACGCGTAAATAAATGATTTCAGAGATCTCGCCATGTTTCATACATCATTGTACTTATAATGACATAAGACTATTTTTCCTAATGTAATGTCTGACGTTTCATATGTCTTCAAATGCAGTGTATATCGCACACATCTGTGTAACGAGCACTTGCGTTTGTAATAAAAACTTTAATTGGTATACAATTTCTAAAAATGTTTATATCTGTATATTCTATTCCCCTGGATGACTGGACGAGTATTTGAAATATTCAATTACATTGTGCAATAAGCAAACCCTTAAGGAGACTCCTGGAGGAAAATTCAATCATTATACAGTAATGTACTGTAATAGGACCTGTGAAAAGTTGGCTTTCATCAAAGTTGAGATAATATCCAATAGTGACTTGGCTTCTATGGTTCATTGAAAATTGATTTTGTTATCTTATTCAGGTACCGTATGAACGATTTCGAGTCATTTAATAAGCGCCTTCTTCTCATTGTACTTCACTTCTTATATTCCCCATTTGGGTCTAGTTATATTTAAATGTATAACTACATCATTTCATAGGCAATGTAATTATTATTTTTTTTCGTGTTGTTGGCACTATGTCCTGAACTTCAGGGTTGCACAAATATATGCTGGCATTCACAGTAGCGTGCAAATGAATAAAGCATAAAATATGTCATTTAGTCCTATTAATTCAATTATGTAAGGCTATACACGGCACATTCTGTTCCAATACGCCAGTATTAAAGGTAAATAAGTTGTCAGATGCGGTTGTCGTGGCTCCAAAACGGAAAACGTTTTATTGCAGAGCGCTAACTAAATGCGATACTAGGAATCAGGTGAACTTTGCAAGCAGATCCAGTAGCAACACAACCGCTTTGATAAGAATACTCTGATATCAAATGACACTAATTGCAAATAACAGGTTACAAGTGCATTGGTCGGATTCTAAGAAGGTCAAGATCTGGTAATATCACTGAACCAGATCCAGGTAGACATTTTCCGTATCTGTGGATGTAAATGCTACAACCTCTCCAGCATGGATAGGAATTTTCAAGGTCAGGTCAGTATGCTTAAAGCATGTCTACATGGAGAGAGGGATGAATAAAGTAGTACAGTAAGGACTTGGCTAAAAGTTAAAGGGTTAAAGTAGGGTTCTAGTGGCAGAAATGCCAAGTCTACCCTAACAGTCCTGTACATTAGGATGTCCATGTGATAAGATGACGTACTTCTGCTGTTTTGGGGAATATTTATTAAGCAGTGAGATTGCAGTGAGAAAAGTGGGGATGTTGCCCATAGCAACCAATCAGATTCGAGTTCACATTCTCCGATGTGTAAAATGAAACTGAGAGCTTGAATCTGATTGGTTGCTATGGGCAACATCCCCACTTTCCAATCTCACTGCAATCTCACTGCTTAATAAATATACCCCCTCGTCGGAGCTCTCATCACTTTTATTATGAAGCTTATTTACTTAAAGTGAACAAAAAAAACTACGGAAATCAGATATTGAACTAGATATGCCACGAGATATTGGCAATGGCATTTCGGAGATCTTCCCCTTATTGAGAACCCTTTCTTTAAAGGGTTACATTATGTATTTCCAAAGCCGATCTTTTGTTCAATTGTTAGTAATCAAGGCATTTGACTTTCATGTATACTGAAGTATTTCTCATCACAAGCATTTAGCAGGCCTCCGGGATTGTCCTGTCAACATATCTTTCTGCTAATTTGCTGGGAAAAGAAAAACAGAAAGCGTTCTTTTTTCTTACTTACATAATTGCGGTCCCAATGAAAGTTCATACCAATCATCCTTCGAAATTTTGTGCAATAATGCTGACCCCAAAGACCTGCCAGGTCACTCTTGTTAGGAACAAGAGAACATTTGAAGATCAATCATATAACATCGTAGGGATATGTCTAAATGACTTACATACTGTAAGGGGACAAAGTAAGCAAGGATTTGGAAGTATTTATACTAATGGTGCAATGTGCACTAAATATTAAAAACATGCAAATTGAACCAATACAATCAGTGGCGGCTCACAACGTTTAATGATGATACCCAACAAATATGTTTGCTGGAAGAAGAATATACAAATAATAGCTTGCAACTTAAATTGTATAATAACCAACGGTTGCTAATTATATGTTAACGAATTCCAGAATATTCGTCACTACTACACTTGGAGTTGTCCACTTTTGTACATGAATTTTAGAAAGATTGTGATAGCGCTATGAAGATTCTGCACCAAAGGGGTGTGTCTTGGGCCACCAAAGGGGTGTGTCCCATGAATAGCTCCACCCATTAGTGTTTAAGACACTGTAAGTGAAATTATTTTACATAGTCAGTTAATCAACACGTTCAATATTATGGTAAAGACTGCTATGGCAGATTTTAAAACCGGCCTACATTACTATAGACACATCGATAACATTCTAAGAATGTGATGTCCACTGGGGAAGGGGGTAACCAAAATAATGCAAGCCGAATGCAGGTGCTGTGTGCGGGAACCCGGGTAGCTGAACCCGGGTAGCTGGATCTGGAAGTAACCACAGCAGGAACCTGATCAGATGCCGCATGGAGAGGCTTCAAAGGAACATTGGACTGACGCGTTTCGGAGGCTCCTCCCTCTTCCTCAGAGCGATCTCAGAACTCTTTCCAGAGGCAGGTGGATCAGCTACTAGAGACACAATAAATATGTATTACTCAACATGTCTAGAAGTCGTCCTTTTATATAATGTAAAGTTATGTCTTTTTAATAATGTTAAGTTGTCTCTTTATTTTAATGTTAAGTTGTCTCTTTATTTTAATGTTAAGTTGTCTCTTTTATATAACATTAAGTTGTCTCTTATTTGATGTCTTAAAAAGTTTGTTGACATGTATTGCAACGCAAGGCTTCACTTTCCTTTTCCTCTACTCTATGCGTGATTCTGGAGGGTATGACACACCTTGAGAAGATATAATCGCCCCTTCTTTAGCATGGTCACTCCAAAGTAAAGCGGTCACTCATTTCATACTGGGAGTTGTGAAAGGAATGAAATGGGTTTCAGCACAAGCTGCATCCTAGTAAGCACCTCTGTGCAAGCCAGCTTAGTGCGGAATAATGCNGAGGACAGACAAGTGTAAATGTGACAGAGCTAATAGCATAATTGACCAGACTGGAATTGTGTGTTTTGAGTTTTTGCTAGTTATGCTAAATAACGTGTAGACATTTCTACTTTGAAGTCCTGTGTATGATGGCTAATTAGCCAACATTTAATTTGGCCTAACATTCATGTCAACTTGGTGAGAGTGAGACTTTATAATTAGTGGCTACAGATCAGGTTGCTGTCAGATTTCCAACCTCTCACTCTAATTTAATTCTTGCTTCTGCTGTGTAATGTCAAACTTGCAAGGGGTGAAGACTTGTATCCGCTGCCTTTTCATGCTTGCATGGTTACAAAGTTATTCCATATCACACAGCTGACAGTAACGTAGGATCATTCATGTTCATATATAGGGGGAATCAGATTGCAGGCGTCTTAACCCCTTTGCTACAAGTATTTACAAAGGGAGTGATTTTTTTTTTTTTTACATCAAACAAGATGGTGATAATCATATTTTATATTTGGGGTATTTGAATTATTGAACCCTTTATATTATATGATATATTGTGAAATGTAAACATAACAGAATATAACAGGTAAGAAAACACAATAAGATAGCGTTTTATCTCATGCGTACTTATATGCATATGTGTTATTAATATGTATAATGGAGAACTAGACATTGCAGGAGTTATGCAAAACAAGATAAAGCTGGGATCAGGGCTGGAAGTGGGGGGGGGGGGGGAAAACGGGGGTTTGCCATACCGGCACTTCTCCATTGACTTCTATTATATTCAGTTTTTTCATACCGTCACTTCTGAATGTCCATACCCCCACTTCTAAATTTCCACTTCGACCACTGCCTGGGATGACAAATCTGCTTATGGTATCAAAACATACAATGGGAAAATGGCAGAAGTTAAGGACTTTTATATTGAGTAAAAAAGTTTACTTAAGTAAACAAAACTCTTGTGCTTTGCAGAGTTGTTTAGACCTTCAATGTGTTTTAATGTTTAGAATTAAATTCAATTAAAATAATTCTATTTTTAGTTATTTGTTCTTTTTATTATTTATTTTTAAATCTTTTCTAGAATGTTAATAGCAATAAAAAAATTGAAATTGTAGTTTTGGTAAATGTGTAACCATGTGTAATATGTCATTTTGTTGATTTTTTTTCATAGAATCAGATCCAGTTAAAGTAATGTAATGTATCGTTTTACTCAACCTAGGTGTGGAAAGGCATGTAAGATAGAGTGCACAAGCTTACTCTCTCTACTACCTGTCAAGAACTGGATCCATGAGATCCCGATATCTGTCTGTAACAGTCTTGTGTATGATGGCAGGCACAGGCAGGGGACGTGCGTATATTAATAGTATGAACATGGATGGGGGGATTGCGGGCAGTACAGAAGAGGTGACTTCAGCCACCAATCACTGGAATTGTTTAACGCTGCATCCAAATCAAGAGTAATTAATAACAGAACAACTATATACCCTTCCATTCCACAGGCTTCTCACAATACTCTCTTATTCATCAGTATTATAAATATGGTAAATAATATTGTAAACTAATAGTATAACATTTTCCCAATGACACTAGACCTGTTCATTTGATAGAAGTCTCTTGTGATTATGGACCTGATTCATTGTTTCGACTCCACCAGCCGGTTGCCGATGTTTGCCGATCTGCGCAGGCAGGCACAAAGCCCACCTCCGTGCCCTTGCGACTGTGACTTATTTATAACGATGATCAGCTGTCATTAAGTGATCTATTTGGTCTTTTTGGTCGTGACTGCCCACAATGGAATGTCTTTGAACACATGGTCCTATATATAGAAAGTTAGTATGATGTAAAATAATACCAATCTCAGAGCTTCTTAAAGCCAGGAACAATATTAAGAAGATCTGTGCAGCACCAATGCTTTCAATACATGCAGAAAAAGGAGGTTCAAGTAAAACATATATATTCAAGTAAAACATCTATATTCATTCATGACTTATATAATTTCATTTAATACTTTTTTTTTATGTCTACCAGGTATATATTGTATATGGTAGGTAGTTTATTTCACTTATGTAAAGGCACTTTTACTGAATGAAATACACCGGATTAAGGAATATAACATAGAATAATCTAGGAAGTCTCTACAGAAATACTCTCAGTTGTTGCTCTGCAAAAATAAATTGAATTCTTTCATGTGGCAAACATGAGGCCCATTATTGTGACTGACCTACATTCCATTGTAATATCCCCCACTAATGATGTTTTGTTATTATGATAGCGATGGAAATGCTTCCAAGTATTTTAGTTATATAATGTAGCATAGAGGGAACAACCATTATGCAAGCTATACTTCTTCTTAGGGTAAAGTGGTCAAAGAAGGGTCCCTTACTACCATGACATTCTTGTTTTTTGTGCAAAGACATTGGAATAGGTTCTGTAGAACCTCATGAGTAAGTTCAATCCATACACATGGAAGCGAAAGTAGTTTTCTGTAGGAAAACATTTTTAATTCCCAGAAATTGTCGCTGCTCATTAAGTTGCGTATAAAAATGTTACATTTTTCTTACATGTAGTGACAGGAAAACGTACACTTTTTCGTGTCTTTACACAGGTCCATAGTGTTTATACACACATACAAAGACATAAGTTTTGAGTTATCATCATGTTTTTTTTTTTTTCAAAATAAAAGTGGTACAGTCTAATACAATATCTACTGACAAGCATTTCTCAATACAATAGAGAGATTTTTAGGGATTAGAGAGCGCCATTGTGACCATGACTCAACAAGGAGACCATTGACAGAGAGACAGAATGGGTGGGGAAGACCGCAAGCTTACATTCTAAGGGAGATTAGGGATTTGATACATAGGGGTAATTACACATACACTAGGGACAATTTTTAGACAGCTGCCAATTAAC